>VRLP01004616.1:0-15000 GCA_009660295.1 Lophius piscatorius
ACACACACACACACACACACACACACACACACACACACACACACACACACACACACACACACACACACACACACACACACACACACATACACACACACACATACACACACATACACACACATACACAAACATACACACACACAAACATACACACACATACATACACACACACACACACAAACACACACACACACACACACACACACAAACACACAAACATACACACACACACACAAACATACACACACACAAACATACACACACATACATACACACACACACACACACAAACACACACACACACAAACACACACACACACACACACATAAACACACACACACACAAACACACACACACACACATAAACACACACACACACAAACACACACACACACAAACACACACATACACACACACACACACCTGTCTCTTTGTCGCTCCATGAAAAAGGTCATAACGCGACACGGCGGTTCTTCCTTCTCCTGGTCCGGATCAACGCAGCGGCGCTGGGATTTAATTATGTCCGCTCCGGTTTGGAGAAGCGCCGGCGAGTTTCAAGCACGTCGTATGTAACCCGACTCACACACCTGCACCGCTAGCCCCTCCTCTTTACACCTGTCCCCTCAGTGGCAGAGGGCAGGTAACATTATGAGGCGGCGGCGGCGGCGAAGGAGTTTTAACTAGCGGCCTGTGGTCCGAGCCGCGTGACCCCCGGCGACCCCACCACTGCAGTTCACCACTCCTCGGAGCCGGGCTTTAGCTCCGCCCCGAATGGACCTTTAAATGAAACCCATTATCCAGTTCCACAACCTCCCAAACTGAGGTCCCACCGGGGCCCCCCTGGGGGGGCCGTGAGGGTGTCCATAATGGGTCTTCGGCCAGGAGTTGGAGGAGGAGGAGGAGGGGGGGGGCATCCATTACGGCTCTGGGGGATGTAATGTCCAGATGGCCAGGTGCTGCAGAGGAACCTGCAACAATCTCAGCATTCATCCCCGGCCCACCTCGGCCCTCCGCCGGCCCGGACCCGCTGGTCACACAGGGCTGGTCAAGCGGAGAGGAGGAGGAAGAGGGAGTGGTGGACCCGGAGATGTTTCATTCAACACAATTAAACCCCCTCTTGTTCATGAGAGCGGCGGCCAACAGGGGCAAACGTGCTGTGACTCAAGAAAACACACGCAAAGAGACGAAACACACGCAAATAAAAAAAAAAGT
This sequence comes from Lophius piscatorius, assembly GCA_009660295.1. Lineage (NCBI taxonomy): Eukaryota > Metazoa > Chordata > Actinopteri > Lophiiformes > Lophiidae > Lophius > Lophius piscatorius. The sequence continues at coordinate 1,214 of VRLP01004616.1, forward strand.
TAATTTGATGACGTGCAGCGTGTGGAGAAGGTCCTGTAAAAACCACGACCTGTCACTCTGACTTTCCTCGGAAAACACCTCCTTTGTGTTGTGGCTTTTGCAGCGTGTTTTCTTAATGTGTTGGAACTTTTGCAGCTTTTGCGGTGTGTTTTCTTAATATGTTGCAGCTTTTGCAGGGAGTTTTCTTAATGTGTCGTGGCTTTTGCAGCATTTTTCCTGAATGTGTCGTGGCTTTTGCATCAGCTTCTCAGAAATGCTGCGCACAGGTTGTCATGTGGATTTCTTCCGAGTTTGCGTGTGTTTGGTCATTTGCGTGGGTTTTCATAAGTTGCGGCGTGTCTTCCAACCCACTGAATTCGTCTGCTGGAGACGTAGAAGTCAAGAACCGGTTGATGTAACTCAGTGGCGAGTCACTCGTCAGGAATCTTTGACACGTATAGAGACGTTTCCAAACCTTCCATCTGTCAGCGGGTTCCTGCGGGCCAGGAGCGACGGGTCGATTCTGCCTCGTCTTGAACCGTCGCTCAGCTTCTCTGAGAGACGGGAATTACCCGGAGCAGAAGGAAACAAAGAGAGTCAGAAATTCTCTTCGGTTCCCTGTTGCTCAAGAGCTTGGCAGGAATAAATCCTGTTCTGGTGTCGGTCCGAGGCCTCGCCGCCTGTGTTCGCAAACGCACACACTTCCCACCCCCAGCAGACGAATCCCACCTCGGTGCGGGCCGGCCCACTGAGGGGCCGCAGACCACAAACAACAAGCCCTTCAAAAAAAAAAAAAAAAAAAGCACCCAGGGGAGTCGCAATTCACCGCTCAATCAATCCCAGCGCTGTGCGAGCCGACGACCCGCCTCACTCTCACGCGCTCCGGAGGGAGGCACCTTAAAACGCAGCAAATATGTTTTATGACGAATGTAAGAAGAAGAAGAAGAAGATGAAGAAGAAGAAGAAGAAGATGATGAAGAACACGCTCAGGGAGAGCGCCGCTCCGCATTGCCCTCAAGTGCAGATATAGGATTACTAGAACCGACACTCCAGTCTTTCCATTGTGAACATGAAAATCCAAAGAGGGGCCTCTAAGTGGACCGCTCACACAGAGGAGCGGTTCTGAAGCCGCTAATTAAATCCAAACAGGGGCTGACTGTTTGATTTGAGGGGGCCATTACCGTCCCCCTCACGGTAATGGAGGGGGCCTCGTGTGTCTCAGCGGCGCGTTTTCCAGCCGCAAATAAACAAAAACATAGCCCACCTAAAAAAGACTTCCATGAAAACAGAGACGCGTTAAACATCTGGCTACACTGTAAAAAAATAAAAAAATAAAATAATAAAAATCTGATGTTTTTACCTGAAATGTTTTTACAGTGTAACCTGTAAATCTCTTTTTTTACGTGAAAAAACATCTGAGACCTGTAAAATTCCCTTTTTCCTCTAAGTTTAAATCAACACCGTTAAAACAATCTAGTTCATTCCGTAATATTAGCATGTTACAAAAACTGTCTAGCTGTAAAAGTATTTCAATGGATAATTCCGTTTAAATACTTTTAAACGGAAATATCCATTTAAAAAAAATAAGTTGCACATGCTGTATTATTTGTATTTGTATTTATTTAACTTGAAATAGATGGTGAGCCTAAAATTTTATAGTTCTTTTCCGTAAAAAAAATTAAAAAAAATTTTTTGAAAGTTTTTTTTTTCAGTACAGACTTGGATATGTTTAAATTATGCTAATCTTTCAATTTTACAAATAATCCAAATCATTTCAAATTATTCTCGCCTTAAAAATAAGTTGTATTTTAGAAAATATCTCTTAATTAAACAACTTTTTTACTGTTTTTCTCTTGACACTTTTTTACAGTGTAACTCTTATGCCGCTTTCACGTTACTTTATTTTTGGCTGACGTCGTTGCCGTTATTGTTTTGTATTTGTTACAAAAGTCAGAAGTAGTTCAAAGAAAGAAGAAAAAAAAACGTTCTCAGGCTTTTGTTCGTATAACAGAATTATGCAAATTTCCCCCCCCAAAAAACGAAAAGTTTGAAACTCGCCAGGATACAAACATTTTGCATAATCGTCCCTGCAGCAGCTAAACAACCTTCATGTCAACATCATAAACAATCCATCCATCCTTCTCCTGTAACCTCCTGCCCTGTGTGAGGTCATAAGGGGGCGGAGCCTGTCCCAACGGAATTTTAAACCATGCCAACTAATCACATTTATTATTAATAATAACAATAATAATAATACATTATACTTATAGAGCGCTTTACATGAAAGTTAGACTCTTTACATATATATAAAAAAAAGTGTATAAAAAATTTATAAATTAAAAAAAAAAAAAAAAGTAAAAAAAATGCAAATAAATTTAAATATTCTCAGAAACTTTTCCAACCAAAGTACACTAAATATAACTATATATATATGTATATGTATGTATACTTTTACTCATGCTGTATTCCATGAGGGTTCCCTGAATCTGTTTTTAATCGTCTTTTTTTTTTTCAGCTCACAACAATCACAACTTTTCTGTCAATCAAATTCCAAGTAGAAAATGATTCAGAATCAACAAAAATGGTTCATGATAGCAGATGTATCTTCTTTTTGTTTTGTAAATGGTGGTAGTTCCTCCAATGGTTCCTCGCCATCCCCCCCCCCCCTCCTCTGAAGAAGGTCGCCTCGTCCGCCTGTCAGCGCGTCAGCGATCCATCAGGTTCTGCTTCAGATGAACTTCAAGAGTGATGAGTAGCAGAACCCAGACGCGTTCATTAAGACAAAAGTGAGTAATCTTCCTCGGCGAGGCACAAAAGCAACTGTCATACCTGAAGGAGGAGCAGGGGGCGGAGCTTCAGAGCCGAAGGTGACGCTGCAACTTTTGCAAATAGGACAACGGGAGGATTTCGTGGTTTTAAAACAATTTAATAATAGCATACCTGAACATCACAGCATACCATAATAATAATAAAAAAATATTATTAACCATACAAATAATAATATCTATTATATTAAAAATGTATTATTAATAAAAAAGAAATTCTAATATTTATTTTATGTAAAAAAAAACAATTTTAATAATAAAATAATAATATTTATTTTATTAAAAAATGTAATTAACAATGAAAAAATTATATTTACTGCAATAAAAAATTATTATTAATGATAAAAAAATGTACATTTTTATGTAAAAATAACCTTTATGGTAAAATAAAATGTATAGTGTTTAAAAATAATTATTAATAATCAAAAATATTCATATATTTAAAAAAAAATATTTTATTTAAAAACAATTATTTTATTTAAAAAACCTAGTAATAAAAATGATATTTATTATACTTACAAACCATTAATAATAATAAAAAAATGCTAATATATATACTTTATCAAAAAATAATTATTAATATTAAATAATCATCTCAATTACATTCAAAAATGATCATTATTAAAAAATAATTTTTAATAGTAAAAAAAAAAGAAGAAATGTGCAGAAATATAATAACAATCCAAAATAATATATAAGAAGTTTAGTTTAGTAAACATCATCTTAACTCCAGGAGGGTGGAGGTCTCCTCTGGAGCTTCAGCTGGAGCTGCAGTGAGCATGAAAACCTGTGAGAGTTGGGGGTGGGGGTGGGTGGGATGGGTGGGATAGGTGGGGGGTTGGAGGGTTGGAGGGTCTCGACCTGTTTCATAGCTGCAAACCAGAGGAGGAACCAAGAAAAGGGTGGCCTTTTTTTTTTTTGTAAGAGGAATAGAAGTTAAAATAAAAGGAATCAAAGGAAAGTGTGCGAAAGATGTATGACGTGTTAATAACTCATCAATTTCCCCCCCCCCCCCTTACACACACACACACACACACACACACACACACACACACACTGAAACGCTGCGAGGCATCGGCGTCCGGGTGAAGGAAAGTTCACGCAGCTTGTTTTCCCTGCCTGTGAAAGCGTATGCAAAGAACTCACGTGCCTCTGGGAACTCACTCTAGCCCTGAACCGGATCGGGCCCGTAGAACCGCTGATCCGTTCCCGGCATAGTTTTTGGCTGCTTGTGTTTCTCTTCGGCAGGTTCAACAAAAACCTGTTTTAAATGACGGGCGGGAGATGTTGCTAAGCCTGACTTCACTTTCTCAAAATAAAGGCCCGAGTAATGAAACATCTTCAAATACTGGGCGGCGGCGGCGGCGGCGCGGCGCGGCGCCAGATCGAAACCAACATGGAAAGAATAAAAGAATTGTATTTATTTTGCAGCATCGTAGGGATTTTCAGATTGCGATTCATTGCGATATTTTTCATTCATTTCCTGGCACCGCCTCTCTGTGCTCATTTCCCCCTTTTCCACAAAGAAGGGCCTGGTGCTAGTGCTGGTGCTTAGTCGGTTTGACTCCTGCACCTCCTAAGAACCTGTTTGCTTTTCCACTGGCAAGGAGCCAAGTCAGAGTCACGCCATTACATCATCGTACAACGTCTGTTTACCCAGCAACTGCTCGCACCGTACTCAAGCACGACGACGAAGATGGAGGAGCTCATCGTCTTCATCTTAGTGCCGTTCCAAGCCTACGTTGAGATCAAGAGCCAAAAAAAAAACCCAACTTCTGTTATTGATTTAAAATAAAAAAGTTTATCTGATGAAAACTCGTTCGGGTTTTTGTTTTAAGAATGCCGGTTCAATGTTTGCGCCGGTCTTGTCGGTGACAATAACCCCGCCCCCAACCCCCGACCTAATCGGTTCTTGGTTCTAGACCAGCAGAGAGATGGTTCTTGTCCGGCGCCGGTTTTGAGAGCCAGGAGTTGGTGCTTAGGCTGTCGGAAAGTAAAGAACTGGTGCTCAGTCAGGCTCTGGCTTCGAACTAGCCCTGGAACCAGCTCGGTGGAAAAGGGGTAAAGTGGGGGGGAGGGGCCTGGAACCTATCCCAGATGACAGCGCCGAGGGTCGGGGTAAAACCTTTATGTCGCAGGTTTGGTACTTTGCATCGAAGGAACAGTGGCGCCAATTACGTGACCTTTCTTTCCCAGAATGCCTCACGTGTGATGAAAATCAACTACCGAGACTATTCCAATATTCTTGATGGGAAACATTTTATTGATTTGTTTATAAGTTAATACTTGCTTACTAGATAAGAAAACGATCCAAAGGTTTACAGAAGAAAGAAGTAATTTAAATGAAATAGTTTATCTTTGTGCTTGAGTTCAAACTCATATCAATGTGAAGTAATCCACGGAAATCTGTGTGAACCCGTCGTGCTAAGCTAGCTCTTGAGGTGAGATGTGTCTTGCTAAGCTAGCTCTTGAAGTTAGGTGTGTCGTGCCAAGCTAGGTCTTGAGGTGAGGTGTGTCCTGCTAAGCTAGCTCTTGAGGTGAGGCGTGTCGTGCTAAGCTAGCTCTTGAAATGAAGTGTCTTGCTAAGCTAGATCTTGTAGTGATGTGTGTCGTTCTAAGCTAGCTCTTGAGGTGAGTTGAGCCGTGTTAAGCTAGCTCTCGAGGTGAGTCGTGCTAAGCTAGCTCGTGAGGTGGGGGATGTCGTGCTCAGCTAGCTCTTGAAGTGAAGCATCTTGTGCTAAGCTTGCTGTTGAGGTGAGGCGAGATGTACTAAGCTAGCTCTTGAGGTGAGGTGTGTCGTGCTAAGCTAGCTCTTGAGGTCGGGTTTGTCATGCTAAGCTAGCTGTAGAGATGTGTGTCTATAGCACGACCTCATGTCGTTGGTGATGTAGTTGAAGGAGCCGTTCTCAGCTACAGCAAAGGCCAAAACATTAAGCCCGCTAGCCGCAATGACTCCCATTTAGCTTCCACTGATTGAAACAGATAACGTCACATCCACACCTGATTAATTACACAGTGTTAAAACCACGGCAATAACAAACAGGCCGCCGTCTCCGCCAGACGCAACAAAGAAAATGAAATTCTTTTCAAAAACAAAACAAAAAGAAAAAAGAACGTCTGGCTTGTCTAAACTCTATTTATCCAAAACCTCTCGGTATGTGGGAGTTTTTCTCTTTCTTCCTCACGGCCGACGATGACAGGAACATTTTCATCTCCCTGGAATTTAAAGAAAATACCTCGGGTGAGGGGGGGGGGCAGTAATACTTTTCTGCAGAGGGAGAAAACACGGAGGAGTGATGGAGATGGAAACGATAAACGCCAGCTTTAAAAAAAAAGAGAAAAACAAACACAAATAAAAGAGATTGATGAAGGTCGGTAAGAGGTGTTTTCCTTTTTCTGAGAAACTGGCTGTCCTCTTCCCCCCCGTTTTCTTTCCTCCCCTCAGGCTGAGCTCGCTCCTGCATGTCCGGACGGGCTCCAGTCAGAACCAGGTAAAACTGGTCACCCGAGTCTCACCCCACCTCCATCTCCCCTTTTGCTCACCTGCCCTGAGGCCCCCCTCCTCCTCCTCCTCCTCCTCCTCCTCCTCCTCCTTCTCCTCTCTCTGGAGCCAAACTTTTCTACCAGGCAACTTTTATTTAATTCTACTCAATTCTGAGCGACCTTGTTCCAGAACGGACCCTCGTCTCGCGTTCGACAATCCAAACGCGTTTTTCTCCCGCCGCCGACAAAAGGCCGGCGTTGGGGGGGTTTAAGCCGCCAGATGTGTTAATATGCAAAGACCCAGTGATCTGGCTTCTTCTTCTTCTACTGTCTTTTTAAAGAAGAAGAAGAAGAAGAAGGAGAAACAGCTGAGTGAACAGCAGAGGGGGGGGGGGGGATAAAAGCTCATTTCTGCTGACACGGACCGTTTGCTTAAAGGGACAGAGCAGCAGAGAGTGACAGAGCGACAATGGAGACACAATGGAATCTTTCCTTCCCCCTCAATGCCAGCCGTGTCTCCCCTCGCTGGGTTTGGGGGGGTTTCATCCCACTGCTGTCCCTGCCAGTCGGCGGCGGCGGCCAGGCTTGTTCAGCGGAGCCGCAATAAGACGACAGCAATAAACGCCAACTGGGGAGGAAACAACAAACAGCTTACGCTTTCAAATTTTACAGCGAACTAGTCGGCTGTAACTCCTCCTCCGACGTTCGTGGGGGGGGGGGAGAACGCCGGCCCACGCTTCACCCCCTTCCCTCCTCCGTCAGAACCGCCCCAACCCCAACCTGTTTAACCACCGTCAACAACACAGGCCTGCCGTTGGAGCGAGGCACCTGCTGCTTCCTGGTTGACGGCTGTTAGCGGGAGGCGCTCGCATAAACAAACTCTGTCTCCTTTGGTCGAGGCGTTGACAGCGGCGCATTCCCGCTTTTCATCTGCTCCTCTCTTACGCAACCCCCACGCCGCGCCGCCCACCCGTCCGCCCGGTTTGCTTATAGCCGCTATTCCTGCGTGCGTTTCGTTTTTGCTTAATCTGCAGCTTCGGATCCGCTGAAGTCAGCGCCAGATGAACCGTTTATCTTTCTGTGACAGCACAGGCCACGCCCACCCACCCACACTCTCGTATCCCTGAGTAAGGCCCGTATGGAAGAAGTTCTACGGACGCCGGAGGAGCTCAGGTGAATTAAAAAAAAGGGCCTTAGGACCCACGATTGAAGAAAAAAACATGCATGACTTTCGGGACGCGACCGGAGACGCCGTGTTCTCCAGGTCTCCTCGCTCACCTGGAGGACGCACTTCTGAGGCGGCGAAACGTCAAAAGGACGTCGTGGCGGTGGTTCGGTCCGTTTGACAGTCACTAGAGGTCCAGGTCTATGAGCGCTGTTCTTATCCCATCCCCAGCGTTCAGAACACAGACACGCCTCCCCCGGCCCGGTCCACTCTTCCTCAGGTTCTCCTACCGTCCCGGGTTCTTCGGGCTCCTGACACGTATCGGCCGTGTTCGGTGGTCCACTCATCCATCTGGTGATGTTCTGGTACCACATGATTTCATTCCTCCAGACTAAAGTTGCTTGTTTTCTCCACAGAGGAGGTTTTGGTTCTGTTCAACTGAGTCGGGTCGTTTGTTTGTTTGTAGTTGTAACTTGTTCACTGAGTTTTAGGTGAGCAGAGGTAAGGTGGAGGTGAGCAGAGGTAAGGTGGAGGTGAGCAGAGGTAAGGTGGAGGTGAGCAGAGGTAAGGTGGAGGTAGGGTGGAGAACTGACTGTTCAGGTAAACGTTGGTTGAACACATAAAAACACCTGAAGAATATTTTGAATCCTCTGATAATAAACGACAGGAGAATAAAAGACATGAAGAAAAAGACGAGCAGCAGAATCTTCTGATGTTCTGAAGGTTTGATTTGGACTTCTGTTAAACATTAAGCCGCGGTGACGTGACCACCGACTGTTCCCTGACCTCATGCCGGAGCCGCCGCCGGTCCTGACGGGCCGCGGCGGCCAGCATTACCTCAGGAAAGAGATTCTGCTACGAAAACATCAGAATCCGTCTCCGCCGGCTTCCTCCAGAACAAACACTCCCAGAACCCCCGGAGGGAGGCGGGCCCGTCTGTGAGAGCCGACAGCAGGGGATCATGGGAGTTTGTTCGGGACAACTTCGGTTCCTTCGACATCTCGTCCGACCCAAACCGACACGAGGTTTCCAGGCGTTGATGTGCAGCCGCGTGACATCATCTGATTTATTGAACTGGGACACGTAAATTAACTAAATCAATATTATGAATCTTTTCTGGATGTGATGTGAAGATGTCATGTTCTGGAAACCTTCTTTTTATAGAGCACACAGTCAGACCAGGAGAAAACTTCTCCACAGTTTCTCACGGTCGGAGGGATCCGGGTTTCAAATCCACCGGGGAACCTGGGAGCTTTTCTCAATGTCCTACACTGTAAAAAAAAAAAGAAGTAATTTGTTCACAGGTGACACACTTTTAAATAAACTATTACTGAGACTAAAATTAAATTGAAAATATGAATTGAGCCACCAGTGGAAGCAGTTCTTTATTTTTTATTTTATTTTTTTTACAGTGTGTGATTTTCTTTTTTCTCCCTTATTTCTATGTTTTTAGGCAAAATAGTAAAATAAAGTTTTCCGGAAAAACAATTTGAATCATTTTCCATAGATGTAATTCATCGGATCGTACACTCCAAAAATAAAATTGTTGATGAACTTAAAGAAATGACTGCAACTACACTGTAAAAATGACATTTACATTATATGAGTAATTAAAAAGTGAAAAAAAGTGAAAAGTCTCTTTTTCATTTTTTTTACCTTAAAATATAAAACGTAACGTTATGTGGATAAATATTTTTTGCAGGAATCTGACATAAAGTACAAACTGTAAAAAAAATAAAAAATAAAAAATTTTTTTACAGTGTACTTTTAGAGCGAATCCAACCTTCATAAGAATCCTGGCATTTTTAATGGTTGTGAAAAACTTGCTTACAACTGGTACGTTCTTACAGCTGGGCCTAAGATTCTCCGGCGGTTCTCCGCTGGTACCGCCCAAAAAGAAGAATGCGATGAAGTGACGTAATACGCCGCGTTCACAAGTCGCCATATTTAAAATGCGAGTTGGTTCAAGCGAACTGTGAAACTCTTCAACCACATCGTTACGTCACTTTTATTATTTTGTTTCCTTGTTTTTCTTCTCTTGTCGTGTCTCATCTGGATTTTGACGACTATGCCCCCGGTGGCGTCCTGCGGTACTGATCCGTTCTGTCAGTCTTCCTCAGGTTTCATAAAATGAATACCGACGATGGACCTCCACCACATCCTTCTTCTAAGCGGAGTAAACATTTGCCCTTAGTTGTAAAGTCCATTCTTGTGGTTCTGTTACTTTTGTAAACTTTATGCTAAACTATCTTTTTATCACCAAGTTTAAGTTACAATCCTGGCCCGCCGCCAGAACCTGTCCCTGCGAGGTTTTCCCTCCCTGGCACCAGTTCTCCTGGTCGGGAGCCCGTTTTGTGGGAGAGGAAAAGTAAGAACTCTTGTTCTGGATTAGGCGCTGGCTCTGACCCAGCTTTGAGGCTGAGGTATACGACGACCCGATCTTCCCTCAGAACAGCCTCACGTCAGGTTTTGCTTCAGAACTGAAACCTGATGGAGACAACCATGACCCGGCTTCTCGCCTCACTGACGAGAAAGATCATTTTTCCTACGATGAGTTTATGACCTCTGTTGAAACGATACGTGGAACAAACATCAAAGGAGTTGACAGTCAGAAATAACGTTTTCGTTGACGGAACACTTTTGTTTTGTTAACCTGCGGAAAAACTGTTTCTCTTTCATTCCTCTGCCAAGATATTTTAGAATCAATGATGAGCATCGGCCGTGTTAAGGATCCCGACGAACCGCGACAACATCTTGTGCAAATCCGAGCCTGGCCCCTCCCCCTCAGGTCCATCAACTCAACGCCGCCTTGGCTCTTTTTGGTTCCGGGTTCTGGGGATTTCTTTATTGGCGAGCCTCAAAGCCTCTCCATGAAACCAATCGGCCACCGATGAGGGACGAGGAGACGTGTGGACCCATCGTTCGGGCCAGAACCACATGCGATAAATCTACACTGTACGATTTAGGCCCGATTGGCGCTTGCTAATGAGCCTGAGGACCACCGGGCCGTCCGTCGGCGTTCGTCCAGGACCATCGGAAGGTTTTAAAATTGTGTCCGAAAATTTCAGTCGGCGGACTCAAGCATTCGTACAGTTGAAGAAGTATCTCGGCTCGATCGGCCGACGTCGGCGCCGCCGCGGCGACTGGGCGACTGAGCTATCATGCTAAAACGACGCGTTGTGATAATAAAAGTAATTATTGATAAGCAGTCATGAAGTAGAAAAGGCAATTTGTTGCTGGTAGCAACTGAACTGAGCCGTGAGAGCGGTGCTAGCTATCAAGTTAGCATTCTACACAGTCAAACATCGCTAGCTTACCCACAATTCTCTCTGCTAAATAAACCAGCCATATTATTCACGCCCTCCTAGTCACCTACGAGTCTAGATACGCTTTTTTTTAAAAACAACTTTCTGCACACGGGATGACGTCGTTTCTGTCTTACTAGCATGTCGCTAGCAAACAAACTTTCTTCCCTGCCTCGAAGCTTTCAAAAAAAACTGCGACAACTGGCCGCGATAGCCGGACGTGTCGCGCAGTTTGAGCACAGCGATCGTGAAGTCGCGCACAGGTTTGATCGCGTACAGCCTGAGTTGGAATCAAAGGTCCAGGACTCTAAAGTCGTACGTTCTCAGAACGACCTAAAGACATTTGAGGGGGAGATTCAGAGACTTTTGCCGTTTTCCCTTCAGCATTTTCTGCCGGGAGCAGCAGATAACCAGCCCAGACCCTTCAGAGCTCGAACGCCATTGGCCACACCGGCCTTATTTACCTAATACGGCTCGTCTGATTGGCCCAGCGGAGACAATGGTATGTGTAAACAGCCCGCGGCTCCGGACAGCTGACACACACAGCAGTCCCTTTGTTAGTTCGGTCGCTACGCTAACTGCTGGCAGTCGACACAAGCATGATCACACACACACACACGCACACACACGCACACACACACGCACACACACACACACGCACACACACACACACGCACACACACGCACACGCACACACACACACACACACACACACACACACACGCACACACACACGCACACACACTCGCTCACTGCCGGCAATTACAACACGACTTTGAAACAGGAATTTTCACGTGAAAGCTGCCAATACCTTCGCCGTCACCAGAGTCTTCGCTCCTGCACGGCGTTAAAGAGGCTTTTACCCAAAGAGCAGCAGGTTGTGTCCAGAACTGACCCTCAAAAAGGGTCCGTGGGTCGTTGGGGGGTCACATGGATGTTACATGATGAACGGGTTCTCCGATAAACCCTTTGCTCGACTCTCGCCGTCAACCTTCAGCTGATGACCAGACGAAGACGCCAACGCTCACATTCCAGCTAGGTCACCTGAGGGGAATGGTTCCGTCTCGTGTTTACCGTGTGACTGTCGAGAACTCGCCATGAATGATGGTTTTTGGGAAGATTAATTGCATTTCAAGCAACCGTGCAGCGTTTTGGAATCTTCCAACCCTTCGGACTTTTAGATCCCCGCCTCGATATGGAGACTTGAAGGATCTACGCCGGTACACACATCAGTCCGTCTGACTTTTGACATAATACTTCAGAACTTTCAGTCAACGCAACTTTCATAGCTTCAAAGCTTCGTGATTGAGCGTCATGAGATGATCTACAAATACTGTCATGTGACATGTCCGTCTTTCCGTTGTAGTGAAATATCAAAACATCTAGTTGATGGACTGGCACAGAAACGCGTTCGTGTATTCATGATTCCAGTGATGCGCCGAGATGACGGGTTTCAAAGGTACTACTAGTGAACAGAGTCCCCGATATTTGGTACACATATGGGTAGAAAATTATGACCTTTGGGTACTTTGGGTTTGTGAGCAAATACCTGCAAAATTAGCTGGACGACATTCCAATTAACCTCAGTAGAACTGCTGGGTAAGTGTTAGCATACCATCAAGCTAAACTCTGATGTTGGTAAACTTTATACCATCTTAACATCAGTGTGTTAGCATGTTAGCATCAGCATGTTCGCATCTTAATATCAACATGTTAGCATTTTAATATCGGTGTGTTAGCACCTTAACATCAGCATGTGAGAATCTTAACATTAGCATGTTAGCATCTGAACATCAGCATGTTTGTTTCAGCATGTTGGTATCTTAACATTGGAATGTTAGCATTTTAACTTCAGCATGTTAGCATTTTAGCATGTTAGCATCTTAACATCAGAATGCATGCAAGTGTATCTATGTATATATACAGTATATATATATATATATATTTCTTTACTTCTTTAGTGTGTTATTCTTTGTTTATGTTGCACATTTTCTATTTTGTAATTCCCTCTATTTTCTAACTTTTGCTGTCATTTTATAAATGTTGGAGATGCTAAGCTAAAATTAATGCTAAATTCCCCTGTGAGATATAAATAAAGATTGTTTTTATTCTTTTATTTATGCATTCAAATACAGATAATCAAACTTAACTTTATTCTCGCGCCTTATAAGTTAAAATCTGCGTGAACACGGAAACATCTCCTGCATTACCGAGATGTCGGTCCAGTCTCACACAGGGTTCTGATCTAAACCGACCCGGTATTGGCTTTCAGATGATCTGTGATATAAGTTATATATAAGTCCCGCCCCCTTCTGAAGCTCAATCTTCCACTCAGAAGAGAAAATATGAACTTTTAGCCGTGATTGTGAAAGCAGCCTCATCGTCCGGAAGAACCAACGGGTCGGTCTCCCTGGGGAACCGTTGGGTCCAACGCGGGTCTGCTGCGTTCTGAAGTGGAAAAAAAAACAACAACATTTTATTTCTGTGCCTTGAATCCTGGAATAAATGAGTAAAATCAGACTATATTAAAAACTTCTCCCGTCCTGAGGAACCAGCTCCACACAGAGTTCATTAAACATGGAGACTAAGCCTTGGCTCAGGTAGAAAGTGGCGTTCTTCAAACACACCTGAGCAGATGCTGCCAAGATCATGTCATCACACAGCTTAGCTAATGCTCCTCCACCCGCCCCCGGAGCTGCAGCCAGAGGAACTCCACGCGAGCACCTGTCTGCTCGGCTCCTCCGCCGACTCCTGATGCGGCGAGGAGGCGGCCGGTCGGCTATTGGGCCGGTTCCGCTCGCTGTGAGGGATGACGTCAGCCAAAACCCCCAGCGACAGTTTCTGGATGATGTCCCATGCAAATGCTCGCGTGAGGCTTCTGACAGGTGCGGCTCCGTTTGGCCCGGGGGGCCCGCAGAGAGACGTGGCTGTCCGTTAGGCGGGGCCAACCGGGGGACGCCGCTGTCAAAGTAACGAGAGCTGCTGCAGCGGAGAAACAAGATTCCCCTCGGAGGAATATTACCCCGACCA
>VRLP01004616.1:17500-46676 GCA_009660295.1 Lophius piscatorius
GGTAGTGTTTACATAAGAAGATTGATGTCTGTTAAATTAAGCTGCAACAGGTTAGCCTAGCTTAGCATGACTCTTTGCATTCTATTTCTGGACATCAAAAAGTATGACGCTCATTTCGCGTTGTTTGGTTTAATAAATCGAAAAAATGACCAAAATATGAATTAATGCTAAGGAGGCTATGTTGTGGCTAACTGTCCCCTCGCTGTTTCCACTCTTTGTTAAGCTAACTGGTGAGAAACAATGATGATTGATGAAATTTGCACACTTTATCAGGTTTGCTAGCTATTTCCTATTGTTTCCCATCTTTATGCTAAGCTAAGCTAACTAGCTGATTACTATCGCATCGCATTTACAAGTCCCTCCAGGAGTTATGGGCTCAGTCAAATTTTCAGAACAGGAGCGGGAGACTTATTCTTAATCCGGCCAGCTATTTCCTCCAGTTCCAGAATATATGCTAAGCTAAATATCTTCGTAGCTTAATATTAACTAGCCTCGTCTCAACTTTAGGGAATGCTGTTTTTGGTAAAACTTTCAGGTAACTATGATCGTTTCAAAATGTTTTCTATCAGCTTTTTATGCTTCCCCTGTTTCCTGTTTTCATGCTAAGCTAAGCTAATTGTATCCTATCTGTAACTTCTTATTTGAAGGTCGTATTCTCAACTTGGGGAGCTGCTATTTTTCGCAAAACGTGCGGGAAAACTTTCTCGATTGCTAAAACCTGCAGATGTTAAGTAAACAAACTTTGCTGCGTCTCCCTTGCTCTAGTCTTTATGCTAAGCTACGTTAACTGGCTGCTTGCTATAGCTTCATATTTATAGTCTCCACAGTACAACTGTGATGATTGGTCACGTTTTTGAATGATTAGCGGGTTAAAGAACAAAAGTCGATTTTAAGCTAACTGTTGCGATTGTGATGGCAACTTCTTGAGTGACAGACATAAAAGTTATCTTTTACATGCTAGGCTCATAACGGAACCTTCTGAAGTTTCTGTATGTTTCAGTAACGACGATATTAGCAAGCAGTCGAACGCTATCGTAGCTCTCAGACGCTGAACCAATCTATATGTGTCTTTATTTTACTGTTTGTAGCCTGATCCGTTAGCATAGAGCGCTAGCCACCCTTTACAAGAACAGAATCAGAACCAGTAGAATATTATCTGGATCTGCACCACACTATAAACACTCTTAGTTATATGTGTCATTTTTTTAAAGCACAATTTATGGATTATTTCAAGTAAATATAGAGAAAATGTCCTTTGTTGCCGTGTCAGAATTAAAGACGGAAAAACAAATTGACGTTGTTTAAGTTGTTTATTTTAATGCAGAAAGTGTTGAAATGGACCTCACATAGATGCTACTCATGCTAATGAGGCTACATGCTAACACCAATGTTTATATTTTGTACGGTGGTCAAACGCAGGAAAAATCTCATCCAGAAAATAATCCGGTCCAGTAATCCGGTCCAGTAATCCGGTCCAGTAATCCGGTCCATCATTTCCATGATAAACTTTTCTCGGATCGGTTAATGAGAAGTTTGATTTGGTGAGATAGAAACTAATCCCTTTTAACACTGATGGGAATATTAGCATGAAGGATTTCATCTTTTCTAAAGCGGGACATGTTTTGGACTTATTTCGGCCGTCTCAGCCGACCGGGCTCTTCACTGTTGAATGTTGGGGCGGGGACAGAACCTGTGGTGAGGAACACTCAAGGGCCGCTTCCACTTCTCAAAGACGTGTTCCACTCTCAGCAGATGAGGAGATTCAAGCTGAAGGTCAGACTTTGGATTTGGCAGGAACCGTCCTGATTCCATCCTGGTTTCGGGACATTGGACCGACTCTTCTCTTCTCGGCTCCTTGAAGGTGCTTGTAGTTCATCCAGTCTCCTACAACCTTCTCCCTGCAGGAGTTCCTGTGGTGGGCCCTACAGGGGTTTGTCCCTGGATGGATGGAGGGATGGATGGAGGGATGGTTGGATGTATGTAGGGATGGTTGGATGGATGGATGTAGGCATGGTTGGTTGGATGGATGGCTGGTTGGATGGAGGGATGGTTGGATGGAGGTATGAATTGTTAGTTGGATGGATGGTCGGAGGGTTGGATGGAGGGATGTTGGACGGATGTAGGGATGTTCAATGGATGGATGTAGGGATGGTTGGATGGATGGATGGAGGGATGTTGGACGGATGTAGGGATGTTCAATGGATGGATGTAGGGATGGTTGGATGGATGGATGGTTGGATGGATTTAGGGATGGATTTAGGGATGGTTGGATGGATGGATGGATGGATGGATGGAGGGATGTTGGACGGATATAGGGATGTTCGATGGATGGATGGAGGGATGGTTGGATGGATGGATGGAGGGATGCATTTAGGGATGGATTTAGGGATGGTTGGATGGACGGATGGATGGATGGATGGTTGGATGGTTGGATGGATTCAGGAACTCAAAACATTTTTTAAAATCCTTTGAAGATTTCTCCTTCACAAACTCTAATCGGATGAAAAAGTCGTATTTTCTCTTTCCAGACTCCGACTCGTCCCTCCATCACGGTGACCCCTGACCTGCCCTGACCTCTGCTGAGGGTGACGCCGGCGCTGCCGGGACGAAGATAGACTCTTCCTCAGAGCCGCGCTCACGCCTTCAGATCTGTCATCGTCCTCGCCTGAAAGACGAGGGGCAGACGCCGGAAGGGAGGGAGACGGGCGGCGGGAGAGGGAGACCAAAACAAGTGGTTTGTGAAGACGATGAAGATGATGATGACGGAGGGAAGAGGAGATCAAAGAGAGTTCGCCGGTCCGCGGTCATCCTCACCTGAGACGGCCGATTGCACGTCCACTCAGCCTTGGCCGACGTCCACAGAGGGAAAGAGGTCAGCCAGGGGCCGCGGGGTCCCTCCACGGGGCAAAGCTCGCCCCAATCCCTCCTCACACACACACACACACACACACACACACACACACACACACACACACATGCCCCCTTGACCTCACTATTAAAACACAGGAGCAAATCTCCAGATTGGTCACAGCAGCTCAGAAACAAATGACGCCAAATACCTGACTCCTGTTTGGCCTTCATCGGGGGGGGGGGGTTTGAGGGGCTGCCGCACCGGATTTGGAATTCCACTTGTGCAAATATATTGAAAATGTGTCTCCCAAGAGTCGGTCAGATTCTGGGGAGCACACTGAGGGAGTTGGGAGGCGATGAAGGGTCACGCCGTCGGAGGACAGAAATATGTGTCTTTGATCAAAGGCTGAAAAATGACTTTAAGAAAAAGATTCAGATTAAAAAATCTACCGGAGTTGGAATCCAAACCAAAGTCACAAACTGAAGGCCGACTGTGTTTGTTCTACTTCTTTACTTCTATCGAGTAAAATCTGCTGAAAAGTAGAATTTTTTCGGACATTAAGTTCGTTTTGCGTCGTTAAAAATGACTTTAATGTCCTTAAAATACTTTGATGTCCTCAAGAAGAAAAAAGTACATAAAAGAAAAATGATTTTCTTTATTATTGAACAATATTAGTTACTAATTACTATTTAACTTTTTTTTTTTTTGTAACTCTTTGGATCATTTATTCATTTTATATGAGGAAATAATAAATAAATTTAAAAAATCTGACTTTAAGAAATTGTTTTATTATTTTATTTTGTATTTCATGGAAAACAGTTCATTTAAACTAGATTAGCGAAGAAATGTCTTTAACGTTTTAGAGAAAACATGTTTTTAAGTTGAATAATTGTGTTTACTTCGTCCCTCCGGCCGTAAGGTTCCAAAACAAACGACCTTTTTGACCCGTGGTGTCCCTCAGGGCTCCGTCCTCGAACCCTTGCTCTTTAGCATTAACAGGGAGCCACTGGGTCGATTGTAAAACAGGTTCCGTCACATTTATCAATAAGAAATAGAGACTCAGAACCAGCTGAGCAGGACGCCAAAGGGTCAAAGGTCATTAGGATCACCGCGGGAAATGCTTCAAAATAAAAACCTAAATCTACCTGGATGACATTTATTACGTTTAAATGTATTTCTGTCTTTGCGAACGAGTGTTTGAATAGAATCCGACTCCTTTTTAGTTCAGACTTTTTTTTTCTCCTTCCTGAATAGAATTAAGGCCCGGTTCTGAGCGCCAATCTGAAACTGGACTGGACTGAGGCCGGTCTGTTAATATTGATTAGATGAAGATCAAAGAAGGCAGCTGTTACCAAAGAGTAAGTAAAGAGAAATAAATGCTAATAATCCTACACTGTAAAAAAAAAACTAAAAAAAACTCACAGATTATAATTTCTTCCAAACTCAGATATTTCTTTAATCCTTTCATCTCAGCTGTTTGGTTGAGAACATTTTGAGCCTCTTATTTCTTATTACGAAGCGACGGAACCTGTTTATGAAACGACCCGCTGTCAGCATGTTTATGAAGAAGAGTAAGGGGCCGAGGACGCCGCCCTGGGGAGCACCGCCCATTAAAGGGGCCGCCGAAGAACGACCACGGCTACCGAGAAAATCCTATTTTATAAACATGATGGATTTCTTCAGGGGGCGTGTTTAAACATTTAAAACAGAATTATTTACTTACAAATAATATAAAAGGAGTTATTTTCACTGAAATACAAAATTTCATCTTGGAATTATTTTTAGCATTTTTATTTATTTGATTTTTGATTTTCAAACTGTTTAAAAAATGCTTGACCATAAAATGATTTATCATTTTCTTTAGTGTCTAAGATTTTAAATGAATAAATACTTGAAATCATTTTTCCAGTTTTTTTTTTTTTTTTCCTGATGAGAACATTAAAGGGTTAAATTTAATCTAGTTTAATATATACACAGTATATATTTAAGTGTGTGTGTGTGTGTGTGTGTGTGTGTACATGATTAGATGTAAATATGGGCCTATTCAATTTATTTTTACGTATTTATTGTTTTAGACATAAAGACTTTTTTTTTTACCTCAAACTAAATAAAAATAATTTTTTTTAAACCACTTGCCCTAAAAAATTAAATAAATTTTTATTTATTTTCAGTTTACATTCCAACATGACGCGGAACTAAAGCGGAAACTTTTCATATCATTTAACTGATTATATTTCTAATTTCCAGCAAATTATTTTTAAACCTGAATTAATTTAGAAAAATTACAGATTTTTACTTTTTTCTCAAAAACCCTTCAGTAAAAAAAAAAAAGATTTTAGCTTTAAAGAAGCTTTAAATCTCAAAAAAAATAAAATAAAATCGTTAAGATTAAAAATATTCAGTTTAAAAAAAAAAACGTAGAAAAAAACATAAAATTTATACGTTTTGTATTTTTGTTTAAACATTTATTAACTTTGATTTCAATCTGCCTCAAACCCAAACAGAAAGCGTTTGAGTTGAGTTGAGTTCTGCCGGTGCTGAGCGGCTGGTGCCGGACGGGTCCAGACTGTGGATCTCAGGTTTCGGATCTCGGGACGATTCTGAACGTTTCTTGTTGGATTCCGTCACTTTGCTGATTTCCTTCACAGGAACTCTCCTGGAATGACTTCCTGTCTGCTGCTGAAGGTCTAACGTTTGATGCCTGAACATTGTTGTATATTTACGTATCAGTGGGACGAGACAAAAGCCCGCTTCGGCCCACCGGGCCCGCCTGGTCTCCCTCACCCAGACACTGGATTTTTTTCCCCCCCTTCATGACGACTGTTTATTTCTGCTCTTCCTGTTTGGGCTCAAACCGACCCTAAAACGCCGCTCCAGTTGAATGCTGGGTAAAAAAATGGCGGCTGACGGCGGTAAGGAAGGTGTGTGATGCAGAGGGCGAGCGAGAGAAAGAGAGAGGGGGGGGGGGGGGGAGAAAGGACGGCTCTGACCACAGCGCTAACATGTCAACAGGGATTAAACTAGTTTATTATTTTTCAAAGAGGAGAGAAAAAAAAAACAAAAAAAAAATTACAAAACAAAAAAGGCAGTCATATTTTACACGAGTGATTATTATTAAATTTTTTACAACCATTCAGTCTGCATAACATAAAGAAATAATTCTACATCTTTGTTTATTTCGTATTTTTGGTACTCTGATTTATACATACAAATAACAAATACAGGAACTTTTTTTTCACAATGCATATAATCTGTGGGCAGGAAGAAAGTCTTTCAGGTGTGTGTGCGTGTGTGTGTGTGTGTGCGTGTGTGTGTGTGTTCAGGTGCGTCAACACAAACCAATTGCCCGAGACCTATAGCACATCCAAAAAAAAAAAGAAAATGAAAAGTAGAAGAGAGACGCGACTCTCTGCAAACTTAATGCAACACATTTGACGCAGGCGAAAAAGCGAGGCCTGCCCTTCTTCCTCTAGAGTCTCTCTCTCACCTCCTCCTCCTCCTCCCTCCCTCCTCTCTCTCCTCTGGCGGCAGGTTTCTCCACCTGCCGCGACTCGTACCCTTCTGGTGGTGTAGCTGCCCCGGGGCAAGTTTCCTCTTTTTTTTTTCCTCACTTAATTAAAAAGTCTTCATTAAATGAACTGTATTTCATACAATTTGTACAAATATATTCAACGTCTGTCTCTCCGCGCCGGGAGAGGAAGAAGAAGAAGCAGGGGTTTCCTGTCACACAGGTGCGAGGTGAAGAGAGGCGGGGGTGGGGGGAGGTGGTCAAAGTTTTTTTTTTTTTCTGTTTTTTTTTTTTTTCCGTTTTCTGGTGATTTGGGAAAAAAAATGGCTTTTTGTACACAAATGGAGCTCCTTGTCGATGTGGTGGTGGTGCTGGGGGGGAGGGGGTGTAGGGGGTGGGGGGGAGCGGCAGTGGCGGATTGGAGGAGAAAAAGGAATGTTCCCCCTGGAGGTCAGGGCGCCACCGTCGGGTCAGGTCTGCAAAGAATCACGTCGCAGAGGTACTTGGAATTTTGTAAAAAAAAATCAGATGAGAGTGGGGGCAGCCGGCGGTCCTCGCCGGGGACAGGAGGCGAGGCCGAGGGGCAGCCGGCGGTCCTCGCCGGGGACAGGAGGCGAGGCCGAGGAGCAGTCGGTCTTGGGGAGATGGAAGCGGGTCGGCGCGCGTACCGAGGCGGGGGTCGGCGGAGGCCAGGCTGAGGGTTCGGGCGGTGGTCTAACCCATGGCCGTGACCATACTGGAAGGGTGGTGCGGGGCGAAGGGGAGGCCGGAGGAAGGGTGCATGGGGGTGGGGGTGGTCAGCATGTGGCCGGAGTGCGAGAAGGGGGGGAAGGAGGACATGTGGCGGGAGAGGGCGGCCGGGCTGAAAGAGCTACTCTTGTCCATCAGGCTCTTGGAGAAGTCGTCCATGCTGTCGTGGGACTTTTTGCTCT
Organism: Lophius piscatorius; assembly: GCA_009660295.1. NCBI lineage: Eukaryota > Metazoa > Chordata > Actinopteri > Lophiiformes > Lophiidae > Lophius > Lophius piscatorius. Next base: position 24,792 of record VRLP01004616.1, read on the forward strand.
TCTTGGACTTGCTGGACATCTTCCTGTTCCTGGTCTGGATGCCTTCCTTCTTCATGGTCAGAGGTCGGTTAATCTGCTCTCGAAAGGGGACACAAGAAAACGGCACATTAGTATTTTTTGTTTACGCCAGGGACCCGCGGGTGACCGTCGCTGGAAGGCGGAGCGCCGAGCCGCGGTGGCGTCGGAACAGAAGGTCGAGGCCACGGCTGTCATCGGGTCGGAAAAAAAGTCGCCGAGGCGGCGGACGCGGCGTTTGGTTTCTCTGAGGCGGACGTAATGACATGTAATAGAGTCCGTATCTGACGGCGCCATCCCGCAAGCGAAGAGTGTTTACGCGTCGTGTTTGCGAGCGTTTTGGGCCGAGTTCTGATTCCTCTCAGCTGAACGCCGGCGGTGCCAGAGAGGAAAGAGGAAGGACGGCGGTGGAGGATGGAGAGAGAGAGAGAGAGAGAGAGAGGCGGAGGAGAGTCTGGCAGCTGCTGTAGAAGCGAGCCGGAGACACATGGCCACGACGACCGCCAGCGCCAGCCAAGTCCTCCTGAACTGCGTGGTCGTCTCCTGGCCAAAATGGCGCCGGCTGCTATATCCCGGCGTCGGTTTAGAGCCGGATGATGGAATTCCGGCTGTGGGCGTTGGATTATGAGGGAAGGTGGATGAAGACGACCGGCTTCCTGATCTTTCTTCCTCTGGAAATGGGAGCAGGGATTTTCTCCCTCGCCGTTCGAGGGTCCCTGAATTAGTGGCGGGTGGAGATCTCCACCCCCTCCGCCGCCGATGAGGTTTTTAATTCTCTAAGATTCGGCTCCACGCCTCTCTCTACCTTTGCCTGCCTTCGCCTCCACCTCTGAGGCGCCGCGCCCCCCCCCCACCACCTCCAGACCGCCAGGGCCAACGCTCTTTTTGATGCCGAGGCGTCCGCAGCCTCAGAGAGGAAGTTCTGGGCCTCCGGACCCGAAACATCAAACAGAAACACCCAGCAGAAGTGTTTGACCACCGCAGAATACCCATCAGCCCCTCTGCCTCTCTCTCTCTCTCTCTCTAACACAAAGAAGACCCTGATAACTCAGACGGTTTCTGTTAACAGGGTCCGGTGTTTCTGCGGCGTCTCATCTGACCCGCGGGACCACGGAGCGCCACCATCAGGTGTTTTGGGTCGGGCTCTCAATTCCGCGTGGAGAATGTGGAATTCAAAGGCCGACAGAAGATCTAGCAAAAATAAACTCGTTTCACAAAGACGCTGAGGTCAGAGGCGGGTCGGACCCTCGCCGGGAAATATCTGTGGTTCTGACTCAGATATTCAGAACCACAGAATATCTGCCAGAAGGAACATGGGGAAAACGACTTAACGTGGAGAAGTCGCGTTACAAGCAGGGCCGGACTTTTATCTGTCACGAGGGGGCTTCTGGGGGGGGGGGGCAGTTAGCCTGCTGATCATTATTTTTATTATTATTATTCTTATTATTATTATTACTTTGAGTTCAGCAGAGGTGATAAAACAATCCAAAACCAATCAGTGGGGTTGGCGGTCAGAGGTTGTTTTTTTTTTTTGGGGGGGGGGGGGGGGTCTCTCTCTTTGGAACCAAAGGGCAAGAATTAAAGTGAGAGAAAAAAAAAAAAACTGGGAATTAATGGAGTTTTAATTAAAGGCTCCGTCTTTAATATTCAAAGTTTCCTTCCCTTCACTCCTCGACATTTTAAATTCTCCACTTCCTGCCAATAAGTTGTATTAATTCTGCAGAGTTTCTTCGGCCATGTCTGAGCAGGGACAGAACCAGAGGAGGAGGAGGAGGAGGAGGAGGAGGAAGGTGGCCAGCAGGACTGCATGTGAGGAAGCAGGAGGAATAAACATTGAAGTGAAAGCTGTGATTGCTGGCAGAGATATCCTGGGAAGGTTTATTACTTACATTGTGCAGCTTGAAGTAGAGGCCGCAGGCGTTACACACCGGGTCCCCGTTCGCGTTCCTCCGCCACAGCGTCGTCGTTGTCGTTTGACAGTTGGCGCATGACGTCCCTGCCCGCCTGGCTGCAGACTGCGACACAAAAAAAAAAAGAGAGGTCACATGACCGCGCAGGGGTCCAATCCACATGGAGAAAACAGTTCAAGAGTCTTTGCACAGAAATGTTATCTTATCTGCATATTTACGAGGAATTTAAACTATTTAACCACGCAGGGATTATTTTTTATTTTATTTTTATTAAAAAAATAATAGCTTTTTTTATTATTTCTCTGCAAAATGTATTTTTTTTCTAATCATGCCAAAAAAAACAACAACAAAAAAAAAAAACTGCTGGATCATCATTTTATTTTCTTTCTTTCTTTCTTTTTCTTTTTTTTTTGTGAGGGTTGGAAAAACAGTGCAAGCTGAAAATAGTTTAAAATAGAGGCAGAAATTGCAAGAAAACAGAGCTGCTTTCAGTCCGGGCTAAGAATAGACTTATCGAGCGCGAGCCTCCTGCAGAATAAATATTTACAGAGACATAAAAGCGCAGCCCTGAAACCGGAGATCTATTAAATCTGATTAAATGTCTTTAAAGTCCCACGGGAGGCTCGTTTTGGGTTTTTTTTTTGCTTCATGAATATAAGAACATAAGAAGCAGCGAAATGAACCACGTGGTAAAATAAAATAAAATAATGGCGCGTCAATTAAACGCGTAAAAATGGAGATATTTTTGGCTTCGCTGCAGGCTGCACACGCAAACCCAACCTCCTCCCTCCTCCTCCCTCCTCCCTCCTCCTCCCCCATCCTGACACAGTGAAAGTCGTGTCTCCTCATGGATTGAAGCTGCCTGCCTCGCTTTGACATTGATGTTATAATCTCTAAAAACAATCAATAGACAGGTGACCGCAGAGGACACGCCGACGCGACGGACTACATTATCTCGGGGAGGGATTTCCAATTACGCACGTGGTGGCCCCATAACCCCTCTCCCGCCCCTGCCCCCCTTTCTGCTGATGCATGCCGCGAATAACCAATCAGTTAAGAGGAAAAGGAAAATATCACGTCTTTAATTTCTTGCATTCTCTGCCTTTTTTCTTTTTTCTTTTTTTTGAACCCAAATCTTCATCTTGGCCTCAGAATAATATTTTATCCTGCTCAATAAATCACTTTTCTAACTGACATAAGTAAAATGGAGATTATCCTAAAAACAAAAACTAAATAAATTCAATCCAAAAAAGGGGGTCTTAACATTAAAGAAATCTCTGGTCGTGACTCGGTGCCGGCCCGGCCCAGACTCCACAGCCTCAGTGTTTGGACTGAGGCTGTGGGGGGAAGCGAGCTGCGTTATCTGCGCTGCTCAGACATCCGGCAGCCTTTCCCTTCATGGGAAGTCGGGCTTTTTTCTGTTGTTTTTTTTACATTAGAGGAGGGGAGAAGGGCTCGAGCAGCACCACAGAGTCGTGTTTGCAGATAACTTAATCAGAAAAAGCAAAGCTGCGCTGAACTGAGAGTTTATTTTATTTTATTTTTGTTGTTATTGTTGTTGTCCTGCATACAAAAATCTTAAATACAACTGCAGAAATCGTCAAATAATGAAATGAGTTGCAGCTTTTTCTTTAACGGAGGCAATGCATCTCCGGAATATAGAAACCAAAGCAATCAATGACAAGTGGATCAAACGATATGAAGAATAAGAATAATAAGAATAATAAGAATAAGAATAAAAGCATTGCATTTTTTTTTTTTTTTTTTTTTTTTTTTGTTAATTTGAAAAAAAATGTGCAGTTTTTTTTTTTTCTTGTTTTGTTTTGTTTTTTTTCTATGGTAGTATCTGAAAACAGAGACCTGCACTTGTCGAGTCAATTTCCTGCAGCTAATAGGCCTACTTCTTCCTGGAAAGGGGAAAAACAGAGAGAGAGACGGAAACGTCATCAATGGAGAAATGTGGGGGGGGGCACGTACCAGCCGCCGCTTGGGCTTGATGAGGGGGCGATTCTGCCCGTTCATCTTGTGATAGAGTCCGCAGGCGTTACACAGATAGTGACCCGTACCGTCCCGCCTCCACAGGGGGGTCGACGTGGCCCCGCAGTTCACGCACTCTCTACCTTCTGCAAGAGCCACAAAACACGGAGACAGCACCCACGTCACGTCAGAAGGTCCTTCAAATATAGTTACATGTGTATGAATGCGTGTGACGCATGCAAACTCTGCAGGGAACCAAAAAGTCAGTGGGAACGAATGTGGCTTATAACACGGTAATAACGAGGTAACAGGTGTGAGAATGTCACGTCACGTGATTTCAGGTTTATTTCATTTCAAGCATTTTAAATTCATATGAGGAGAGTTTTTTTTTTTTTTTTAAATAAATTAAATCCATGAGGTAAAAAAAAGAAGAAGAAGAATTTAAATAAACCACAGCTTAATTACATAGACACAAATAAAATAATAATAAGACAAGCCTCTCTTCAGCAAATATCTCCTTCAAATAAAATAATATTTAAAAACAGGCACAAAAATATGATGTAAAAGCTATAATTTAAATATAATAATGATAAGAGAGAGTTTTTATTTCCTTTGTTTTTGAGGGAATCTGACTTTTTCTGCTCCACTGAAACCGACAGGTGAGATCAGCACCGACAGTGTGACGGTAGCAGCTCATACAGGGGGGGTTTAGAGGGGGGGGGGGGCTGAAACAGTCACATTATTTGAAAGCAGAGAGTCTTTCTGCAGCTTCTGGAGCACACTTCCCCTTTTCTCTTATTTCCGAGCTGCTTCATGTCACACGTCTAAATCCGGCTGGTACCGATTCTTTTTTTTTTTTTTAGATGTGTCAGACAGACAGAAAGAGAGAGAGAGAGAGAGACAGGCATGCAGACAGACAGAAGAGAAATGAGTGTGAGAATTTAAACCAGTATTTGTGTTTTTATTTATTTATTTATTTTTCATATAAAGGACGCGTGCTCTGGCTTTAATATAATAATAATATTAATAATAATACTACTACTAATAATAGTAATGATGATAATAATATGAAATAAACTCTGCAGATCGTTTTAAACGCACATTATCCCAGGATTGATTTATTATTGGCGTGAATGGCTGCTGTGGAATAATCCCGCTGATGATATGCATCAAATAATCCTCTTCTTCTCTAAAGCAGCTGATATTAATCTCATTACAGATTAAATAAAATATATAGATATATATTCTTTATTCTGTCTTCACTAAAGAACTAAAGTAAAACATTTTTCTCCCTCTCTCCGGTTCTTGTTCTCCGCTTCTGCCGGTGTTTTGTTTTTTTTTTTTGACTTTTTTCTCTCCCACTGAATGAACCGGCAGCTTCCGGTGCTGCTCCGCTGGATAAACAATGCGACTGTGGCGCGCGCTGGCCTGACAGTAATGGGATTATCTTCAACATAAACGGGCGACAGAGTTCCCCTCTCTGTCTGCACGAGCTCGGGGCTCGGGGCTCGGGGGTGGGGGGGTGGGGGGGGGATTTATATTATACCAATACGTTTCGTTTATGTTCATTTATATTCAGAGAAAAACTGTTTCTTAATTAAATGAAACACATTTAAAGCCAGAATATATTTTATCATTTGTATTATTGTTGTAAATAAATAAAAGAAAAAAAAGAAAACTATAAATGCTGATAATTATTATTACGATGATAATTATTATGATTATTATTACTGTTATTACGATGATAATTATTATTATTATGATTATTACGATGATTATGATTATTACGATGAGGTGGAACATGGCTGCAGATCTGGGAGGGGGAATCATGTTGGATTAATAAAAATAATGGAATGTAGTAAAGCGCACGCCTACCTGAACAGGACCTTGATTTTGGTCTTGTTTTGGAACCATAACTAGAAGGTGACCCACCTATCAGGCTACTTGGTGGGAAGAGGCCTGGGCCGTATTCGGGGACATAAGGTGGGTATGTGGCGATGGGGTGGTGGGCGGAGGAGGACCCTGCTCCGATCGACGCCACGCTCCGGCTGTGGGCCGACTCCAGTTTCATACTCTCGGCCAGGGTCACCTGGTACTTTATGCACTCCTTGTCCTCCTGCCGCCCGGAGCTGCCGGAGCCCGGCGTGGACAGGCCGGGGTCCGGGGATACGTCTTTGGGAGGGGTGGGGGGGAACGTGAAGAGGTGCGGACTGGAGTGGCCGGTGGACAGGGAGGAGGAGGAGGCCGAGGGGTAGACGGAGAGGCTGGCCGGGGAGCCGTGGTGCAGGGGGTTCTTGGGGAAGGGGCTGAGGTTCCAGGGAGAAGTGCTGTGGTGAGGGGCGATGCCTTTGCTCCCCTCCAGCCAGGGCAGAGAGCCGTGCAGTAACGAGGGACGGCACACCTGGCTACCTGAGGAGAGAGGACAGAACATTACGACCTGACATTTACTTTATTTATACGAGAGAGAGAAATACAAATAAAAAAGCTTCCAGGTTGAAATATTAACGCACAGATTCACCAAATAAATCGGATTATTATTATTTTTACCTATTTTTCAAACAGATTCTTTCCCCCCTTTTTTTTTTTTAATTTTTTAAATTTATTTTTAAATGTAATACTCTTTTTTTTTTTCTTCTTCTTTTGTTTGAATAATTCGTCATTTATCCAGGAGGCCCTTAAGCTTCAAAATAAAACCGCGTGATTGATTTATTCAGGGAGATTTTTAAAAGACTAAAATACAAAGATATCATGTCGAATAATCTTTACGCAGGAAGATTATGTTATAATTAAGATAAAACATTAAAACAGTCACTAACAGCAGCCAACAGAATTAGTCCCTTTTTAAAAATCGGCGACTAAACTAAACACACAGGATGGAATTAAAGCAGCTTTAATTGATATTATTGTTATAATTTAAATCTTAAATCAACTCCGTTGCGTCATCGGAGGCTTTGAAACCAGAGACTTATTTATTTACAGCACTTAAGCTCTCAGGTTGTTGGGTTTTTTTTTTTAGTTGGTTAGTTGGTTGAAGAAGGTGAAGTCAGGCCAGAACCTGAAACCTGGTCCGGATCAGAACCCAGGTCCTACAGAATAATCCCGAGCGGTAATTGAGTATTTTCGCTGCAGGGATGAATTACCGGACCGGATAAAGCTGCGCATTATTAAATAAAATGGAGTAAAAGGAGGCCCTGAAGAGGCCGGTACTCACTGTGAGGAGGAGGAGGGTACCTCTGGACGGCGCGGACAGAGTTCCCGTAGTACGGAGAGACGTGGTTGCCCTGTCCATCGATATTAAAGAGTACATCCACATCGTCCGCCAGCGGATACTGCGAAGGGTCCATGTAGGAGTGACCCAGGCCCGGGTGGTGTGAGCCGGGGTGCTGCTCGTTCAGAACCGAGGGGTGATGGCTCATCCACCGTGGCTGGTCCGCACTTACTTCCATCGCGTGTCTCCTTTGGGTCTTCTCTAAATGTTCATGCAAACCAGCGCACGGCTCGAAATAACAACCAGCCAGTGCAAAAAAATCCGTTTTCGGTTAAATCCACGGGTTCCGCGCGAGCTTCCGATCACCTGGGAAGACAGAGAACACACTGAGTGTCTATTCTTTTTCTTTCCTTCGTTCTTTCTTTCTTCCGCTCACTAAAACAGACCCGAGAGAGAGAGAGAGAGAAGATATTTACACAGGAAACATACCCCACATTACAAATGCAACAAAGCTGTTGACTGTAAATACGTCCAGAAACGGAATCCGGTCCCGCGCGGAGTTGCTGAACTTTTCTTCCTCGCAGCGGGGGGAAAAATATATTTCTCTCTTTTCTTTTTTTTAAAGAAAAAAGGAAACTTCAGAAAATGTGTTTCAACAAGTAGAGAGGAGGTTCGGCACGGGAGCCTGTTTGCAAGCGGACGGCTTCACCGCGGACTGAGCAGCACCAGAACCAGCGAGTTCAACTCACTGATCAAATCTGTGTTTGTGCGCAGTTGTAGCCTCTCCATTAACTCCGCTCCCTCTCTCTCTCCCTCTCTCTCTCTCTCTCTCGGCCCCGTGTGCCTCTGACTCTCTCGCTCACCCCTGCTGCTCTACCTCTCTCTCTCTCTCTCTCTCTCTCTCTCTCTCTCTCTTGCTCCTTTTTTTTCTTTTTTACAGTGAAGGCATTCTTTCAGGATGGCGCCAGGCAGCTCAATGCTCGCAGACAGCTGTGGCGCGACGCAACTTAAGGAGGGTCTGTCAGTGTCATCAGTTAAGGGGCGGGGCCTGGCCTAATTGAATATAACGTGAGGCAAGAGAGACGCAGAAAAACTGACAGATTTATTTTTATTAATTTTTGGGTTTTTGTACAAGATCATATAGATTAAAATTTGAATTATTAAAGTATTTGAGTTGAAAAGGCCTTATAATACCTAACATCCGGTTGCGCATAGGAGCATGTGTGTGTGTGTGTGTGTGTGTGTGTGTGTGTGGCACATTAAAATGCACAGATAGATTAAAGTTAATATTTATATGTGCATATCTCCCACCTATGGGTGGAAATAAAAGTGTTTAATAATGCATGAAACTATTGGAAAGAATACTTTTCTGCACACGCTGCTGCTTTAATTTATGCAGGTCTCATTAGTATGCATAAATAAAACATTAAATAGATGAATTAAAGTCTCTTCCTCCTTCAGAATACAAATAAAACACATATTCGACTCTATGTAAGGCTGCTGCGCCTGTTGCTCGGGGCCGAGGAGGATCGCGGGACTCCTAAAATTGTGACAGTGCGTCCCCTCGCGGTGACATGCGTGTTATTCTACCGGCACCCTCCTCGCGGTGGAGGAGGCTCGCGCACAGATGCACGAAGAAGAAGAAGAGATAAAGAAGCAATCCTCATCTTCAGTCACCTTAAAGCTGCAGCGGAAACTCAAACAGGGAATAAAAGTTCATTATTATTATTATTATTTTCTAAAAAAGACACAAAAAAAAGGCGCATTAAACGCAGCGGCGGCGCGCGCGCGGGAGGGAGTGATCCAAAAACCTTTTTGTATTCTATAAACGAGAGAATCCAACATTTGTGCAGAGATGCTGCGTCTCTATTCTCTGCAGAGTGTAGTGTGTGTGTGTGTGTGTGTGTGTGTGTCTGAGAGAGAGGGGGGGGCTCTCCTTGGGGAAGTATTTCATGTCCAAAAGCTCAGTTTGGCTTCCTCTTACTGTCAGATGGGCTGTGTGTAATAGAGTACACTGTGTGTGTGTGTGTGTGTGTGTGTGTGTGTGTGTGTGTGTGTGTGTGTGCAGTGGGGGCAGCCTCGGCGACGCCACTGGATGTGACGTCACCACGGCGTAAATAGTCAGGAAATGAACCCCGTCTCGGCGCAGCAGATCGGGTAAAGGCATCGGGAGCGCGCACGCCCTTGCACCATATCATCCTGATGTCAGGTACAGGCTCGTGCACAAAATCCGCGCCAGGAAGATCACGTTTGATTTTTTTTCTTTTATATCTATATTTTTAATGCCGCATTCTCAGGTACTTATACCCTCCCCCCCCTCCTCCTCCTCTTCCTCCCCATCCTCCCCCCCCAATTTGATATGTTCCCAGCTGAGCGCGTGGGAGCACAGACTTGGCAAAGCGACGCGTTTTTCCTCTCCAGGAGAGCCCTACCTGTAGAGAGAGAGGGAGAGAGAGAGAGGGGGGGAGAGGGAGAGGGTGGGATGGAGAGGGGGGGCAAACCTGAGACTGAACTTGGATACAAACTGCTGTAGCTGCCATTGTCAAGCTGTCAGCAGGACTCGTGTAATTATCCTCTTGCAAAGTATCGCGGAGCCATTATCCACAAAGTCCCCGTTCCCGGTGCTCGGAGCAGCACGTGACGGTAAATGTAGCCTAAAATCCCGATTATGTTTTTTTGTTTCCTGACTGGATGTATCCGAGCTTAGAGAATTGGACATGGAAGGAGTCCCGTGACTCGATGCCGCAAGTCTCGGTGTCAATAAGAACCGACTGAGGCGGCCTCCCTCCAACAGAAACACAAATAAATAAATAAAATGTCAGTTCTAATCCCAATCCCATCTCTCCTCCTCCTCCTCCTTCCTCCCCCTCAGCTTTGTCTTGGAGGTAAAGGCCCGCGAACCTCCTCCGTTAAAAACATAAAACGGTGGATCGAGGAGAAGATCCAGGCGGAGGGCCAGACCCGGTTCTGATGGCAGAGATAACTTGTGAGTGATGACGTCAGACAGTTTTTGATTAAAATCTCGACACGGCGTCGTTTCCAGCTCCGATTTAAAACACGAGCGGATTATTCCACTGGCGGCGCGTGGGGGGAAGAAAAGGGCGCGCGACCCCACCAGAGATCCTAATTATTGTTATTTCTCTCCTCCTAAATATTAGTTTCCCTCAGACAGATGATTAATCGGAGTTCAGACTATAATAGTATGTTCATTTATCAGCACTAATGATCAACATACCATAATAATAATTACCATAAAATGTTCCATATTTAACGTATTAAGTTATAGGTTTAAAAAAATATGTCTTTCTATAGTAGCTTATTTACAGAATATAAAAACGTGTGTGTGTGTGTGTGTGTGTGTGTGTGTGTGTGTGTGTGTTATCATGCATTAAAGCCTTTTTAAACCGCGTTTTACTTTAAATTCATTTAATTTAAATACCTGGAAAATAGCTGGAATTTATTTTAAAAGTCCACCATATTAAAAAAATAAATAAATAAAAATGAGAACAGAGAAAAAAAGAAGGTTTACAAAGGAAAACAACAACACACACACACACACAGATGATTTCCAGGAACAAATTTAAATAATTACACTGCTGCATAGAGCTTTTTTTACTCTATGATTCATTTATAACCTGTCTGGTTTATTCAAGAGTGAAACTTATACTTAGAACCAAAAAAAAAAACCCCAAAAAAACCAGGGCGGCAAGTTCTTCCCTCACATTTCCTAGATTGATTCAAATAAGATAATGAGCATGTGGGATTTATTTTATTCCAGTGTTGTGCTGCACTCAGTACATTTCCTGTCCAAGAATGAAAAATTAAAAAAAAGTCTTTGAGTGACGTGTGATGATTATCTGCGGCGTATCGCGCCGCGCCAGACGCGCTGATCTGATCTGTCTTTTCACGCACGAGGCCTTTTCACCTCTCAGCCCACATGTCCTCACGCACACACACACACACACACACACACACACACACACACACCAAACAGCTCTTATATTAATTCCTGTCTAATTATATAGTCCGAAATCTACAAAAAATTATTAAATTTGACGCTGAAATAATGAAAAAAAATCTGCTCGAAATTCAAAATTAAACCACATGACCTGAACATCCGGGATTTAAACAACAACAACAACAACAACACAATATTACAACAAATACATATACCGTTGAATCACAGCCAACGTAGATTATTTATAGGCAGAAAATTTTTCTCTCTTTACGCAAAAAAATCTACATTTGCGCTCTTGGCCCCTGACACTGCGCACGTGACGCCCGGAACCGTGAGTCCTGTTCGTTCTCTCGGCGCCATATCGAGCCTATCGACCGCAGAGGAGATGGAGGGCGCTAATAAGAGGAGGATGAGGCCGCCTCGGCTCCTTCTTCATGACCCGCCGGCAAGGTAATCAGATCAATTTCACGGATTTCATTGGATTCCGCCGCTGCCTCCACCTGAGCGCGAGCTAATGGGTCGCCAAAATCCCTCATCTGCGCTATTTCAGGGGGGCGTACCGTCGGAAATAGGTAGGTTAAATATTTCGGGGCTTCCGTTTCTAAACGGTGCTTGCGCTAATTTTTTTTTTAAAGGCGGTTCATAAAGAAACGGCCGCAACAATGGCGGGCGGAGTGGACGGAACCGGCGCGCGTTAAACACCGCAGCACCGCCGCGGAGAGAGAGAGAGAGAGAGATGGACGCCGGGTAGATAATGCGCAAACACGCATCTTCCCCTTCCTGCTTTATTCCACTTATATTTTCATTTAATAGGAGCCCGAAGTTTGTCGCCGCCGCCGCGGCACCGGCGCGCGCGCGGAGGCGCCGCGGACCGGAGGCGCAGCCGGTTGGAGGTTTAGGATGCGGAGCAAATGTAAATATTTACTGACCTGTCGTGGACGCCGGACGCGTTGAGGCTTTTTTTTCTGCAGATGTGAAGAAGGAGTGACATGGAGATGGAGGCGCCGGCGGCATTTAGAGAGAGAGAGAGCCAGAGAGAGGAAGAGAGAGAGAGAGAGAGAGAGAGAGTGTGAACCGTGGACGGGGGAAACACACTCACCACGGAGGAGGAGGAGGAGGTGGTGGTGGTGGTGACAGTGGAGTCGGTGCGCGCGCCCTCGGTCCCACAGTCACACAATCATGTAACATCGCGAGGAGGAAAAGAAAAACACGCGCACGTAGGCTGGCACGCGCATACAGGCCAAAACACGGGCGGCCTCTTTACCGTACTTCCTGTAAAGTGTGCACGCGGGCTCTTCACACATCAAAGCGTTCAAAACGTTAGAAGGACGAGAATGAATAATAATATTAACATAGAGACATTTTGACAGATCGGATATTCTTCTTCTCTTGTGTTTAAGTCCAAATAAAAGGTTCTGAATCTTAATATTCTCATATTATTATCCTTTAATGATTTTATTTTCATATATATATATATACAGAAAAGAGGCGCGTGCGGTGACGCCCAACCCAAACAATGAGCCGACTGGCACACGTCTGCTGCTAGAACCATATGTGACGTTTTTGCTAATATTGATTTATTTTGATCATGACGTGGTCATTAAAGCGCAACACCTGGCCGAACCAGGTGAGACCCAAACGAAGGAAATGAGCCAACAGGGGAAAAAATCTGCTTTTATTCTGCGTTTTAACCAGAATATATTGCTGCAATTATTATTATTTCATCTTTTCAGGTTGTCTTATCTTTGGATTATTGACGTGGGGATCACGTGACCGTGCGATGTGACGAGCAGGCCAATAATTAGCCTCCAGTTTGGGCAGATTTACGAGTTTTTGTTTGTTTCTTTGTTTGTTTGTTTATTCTTGCGTGATAACGTAATATATTGCTGTTCACGTGTTATTGTCTTTTCTACTGGGCTCGTGCGTCAACAGGCCCCAACATTTAAACGGAATAATGAGCCAATAAGGATTTATATTTAGGAATATTTCCTTCTTTTGTTCAAGCCCACATATTATTATTTATTCTTTTTTAGCTGATTCCCACAGGAGAGAATAAAACATACCGAACATTTATTCCCATTTCTTTGTTCTGGTTCATCCCACATTTTATCGTTATAATTATATTCTATGTTTGATAATTATCTGTCATAGTTGAAGGTAAGCAGGTGTCACACCTGGATGATGCTTAGGTCAGAAACTGGAAGCATTTACAGGTATTTTTGTCCATTTTTGGCGAAATAAGTCCCTATTTTTGATTCTTTCTTTTGTCTTTTCGTATTATTCTTCGTGGATAAAGGTGAAAAAATGCGCAGCGACGCCAGAACCAAACCAGAATAAACCCAAAATGGGAAAGAATGAAGGAGATAAAAGACAGAATCCAACATAAAATGATCTGATTGTCTCTGCTGAACCTTCGTTTCTGTGCTTTGATTACGCCTGTTGTTATCGGAACAGTCCCTGTCCACAACCCAGCATCCCTCAGTGACGCACCAAGTGCCGCACCTCCTTTTGTGCGGGAAGAGGAGCCAGAACGAGGAGGAGAAGCCACGACCGGTGTCTGATCAGCAGCGAACTCCGAACGCGATCCGAGCGACGTGGGAGAAAATGGACGTGAAATCGTGGCGCGTCATTATGAGAGGATGGGAGCAGCTTTAGGAGATCTCCTCCATGAAGCTTCAGAGGCCTGCTAGCCCGCGAGGAGGAGGGAGGAGGAGAGGAGGAGAGGAGTGGGGGGAGGAGAGGATGCAGGAGGAGGCATCATCTCTCATGCTGCACCCTGACTCTTGGAGGGAGAGTGAAAACTGATCACACCCAAATCTATCTGTGGGGGAGAAAAGGGAAAAAAAAATTCAATTAAGGCAATAAATTAAAGATAATAAACTTCCGGATCCGACTGAAAGCCCAAATGTGTCTTTATAAATCAATGAATTATTCAGTGTCTCCATGCAGGGATTTAGCATCCCAGCTCCTAAATAGAATTATGAAATAAGGCACAACAGATAGTAATTATTTATTAATCTGCTTTAAATAAAGTGCTTATTTTTCTGTCAATTATTAGCGACGTAAAGGTGAAGTTAATGTGGCAAATGCGCGCGACAGAAGCCGGATGATTAAAGCATATTATAAAGATTAATTGGGATGTAAATAAGAACGATTTCAATTTGAATGTATATTTTATTCATAATAATATGCGTTTTTTTTTTCCCCCTCCTTTTTTTGGGTGGTGGCGGGAAATCCTTAATTAATTATAAAAGGAGACTTCAGCTCGAACCGGGCTCGAGCTGGAGTCCAGAGTCTTCTCCTCCGCGCGCGCGAGCCCGCCGCCGTGAAATCGCGTGATTAATGTTGAATTTGACGCGAGATCCCGCGTGACAGCGTGGAGGCTGACAGCGGCTCAAAGCCCGCGGATGCAACAAGCGGCGCGGGGAGCGTGCGCACTGGCCTCCACCACCTCCACCCTGCAGCCGGCGGGTGTGTGTGTGTGTGTGTGTGTGGGGGGGGGGGTCATCGTTTATTATTCCCTCTCCTCTGATTAAATACAGCAGCCTCGTAGTCACGTGTTCCACACTTTATTTCCCCGTGTTTGCGCGTAAACGGAGTGAATCACTTCCTCCCGGATGAAAGCTCACATTTTTATTAGACGCTCCAAAATGTGAGATAAACGCTGCAGCATCTCTCTCTCCCTCTTTTCTCTCTCCTCTCCTCTTTCTTCCCTGCCTGCCTACACGATTCCTGGCTGTAAACGCGGAATAAGATGACCTTAATTTGAGACAAAACGAAAAAAGAAAAAAAAACCACGCATGATCTATTCCCTCATTTATTTACTCCGTGTGTTTTTATTATCCCGGCTCCTGCGAGCTTTAAGCCACTGTTCTGTTTTCACGGCGCCTTCCTCTTCTCCCTCTTCTTCCTCTCCTTCTCCTTCCTCCTCTCCTTCCTGAGATTTTATTTTAAAATATTAGGCCGCGGTGGGGGAGAATTATAAACGACTGCGCTCTTATCTGCTGCCTTCACGTATCCAGGATCACAGAAGCTGATTAAGAAAGAAGTCACAGCCAACGCCGGATTCATAATGATTTGGAATAATGAATCCTTATCTCCCCTCTGCAGATTATCAGCCTTTCAGCTCGCCATGTTTTGTTACATGGGATAATTTATTGCATCTAATACATCACAATGAATCTGATGGGGGGAAAGTGATGGCCACGTTAGGAGAGAAGCTTTTTTTTTACCCTGGGGGCAATGAAATGCCTTTACGATTTTTAATTGGTAAAATATAAGGGGAGAGAGAGGAAGAGGAGGAGGAGGTGGGGGGGGGGATCTGATAAAAAAAAAAAGAAAAGGAGCAGAGGTATAATCTTGCCTGCTGGTGTTCCTGCAGCTCTCGCGCCATAATTAGTGTGTCAGTTTCAACCTGAAATTAACAGCATCGACCTGCCATCTCCGCTCCACGCGGCTAGATCCCGATTTCGCATGATTTATTTTTCACCAAGAAGAGATAATTAATCATAAACACGGAGGGAAAACAGCGCAGCAAAGTGGAGATAAAACCAAATATTTGCATGTAAAAAGATTCCGTGGAGCTCATTTCACCTGATCCAGTCCCGCCGCCGCTGCTGCTGCACTTGTGGAGCTTTTTTAATTTTCCATGATTAATCTTTGGGTGGCCATGTATCATTAATCACTACATAAGAAGAGGGGGGGGGGGCATGTGGCCCCCTCCTGCGTGAACAGGCAGCTACAATGGATCTGTGGACTGTGATGCCAAATGATTTTTTTTTTTTTACTTAAACCTGCAAAAAGCTGCACGATTATTATTATAATTATTATTATTATTATTATTATTTGTATTATTATTTTGGTATCATTATGATCATAATTACTATTGTTGTTGTTATTATTATTATTGTTCTTATTATCATCATTATTAATGTCGATATTATAATTATTTTAGTATCCTCATATTATTATTATTGCTATTCTTTTTTTTATGATCATTATTATTCTAATAATGATTATCGTTTTTCTATTATTGTTATTATCATTATCATTATTATTTTCGTTATTATTATCATTATTTTATCATAGTGATTATTATCGTTATTAATATTATTATTATTATATTATTATTATTATTATATTGTTGTTGTTGTTGTTGTTGTTATTATTGGATGGTTCTTTGTTTGGAACTCATCACTGGCACCAGGCCCGCGCAGCTCTGCTGTTTTTGGACGGTTCCATGTTTAAACTTCTGGGCCGTGCCAGGATACATTTGCATTTTATTTGCAGCTGTAATTAGCTGATCAGCATCTCTCTCTCTCTCTCTCTCTCTCTCTCTCTCTCTCTCTCTCTCTCTCTCTCTCTCTCTCTCTCTCTCTGCCCGTCTTTCTTCTCATTATGACCAGCGCCTCCCTCTCTCCTCCAATCCCTCATTTTCCCAGTGTCCTGGCAGCGCCACCAGATGTTTATCAGTTCTAGTCCCATCCGGGACTCTGCCATGTCAAACAAACCGGGGATGGACACTTCCCGCGCCCCCCCCCCCCCCCCCCCCCCCCCTCCCCCCCCCCCCCCCCCCCCCATCCTCTCATCCCACCTCCCTCCGCCCCCTCCTCTCTCTCTTCCTGGCTGAGGAGAATAATCCTGGTCTGGTTGGACACTGGGAGTCCAGTGAGGATTTCGTACACTGTAAAAAAAAAAACACGACATTTTTCTTGTCGTCATAGTAAACAAAAGAAGAAAAAAAAATCATATGAGGATAGAATATAAATCATTTATACATCATTTATACAAAACACACAATTTGACTGTTAAAATACAAACTTTGAAAAAAACAAAAAGTCTATGTGAAAAATAACACGAAAGTTCAGTAACCCATAATTTACAGTATTATTCTGTCTTAATTATACGTTTTGTTTCATGTATACTTTGAGAAATGACAGTATAAAACCTCCTGTCATTTATTTGTGGGGATATGTCGTCAGATAATATTGATTTCAAAGGGGGAAATTATTTACGTGTAAATATTACGGTAATTTACCGTATTTTTTTTTTTTTTTACGGCCCTGTTCATGTTTTTTCACTGTAATGGAAAATCACCACAGAAGCAGGAAAGATGCATTTCTTGAAAGAAGTTAAATATTCCCTCGGCTACTTAAAAGCAAAATGACCCTCAAGAGGTTTTTAATATTAATTCACTGTAAAAAAAAAAACAACAACAAAAATTAGTACAGATTTAAAATTTAAAGATCTAAATACAGCCCATTATAATATATCTAGGATTTTACAACCAAATGTCAAAGTTAAAGTTCTGCCAAAAAATAACACAGATTGTGTAAACAGTGCACTGTAAAAAAAAAAATTCTAAAATCTAAAATCTAACACTAAGAAACTGTAAAATTCAAAATACTATATGTGTGTAGTAGATAAACATATACTTCTATCTATCTATCTATCTATCTATCTATCTATCTATCTATCTATCTATCTATAATATATATATATATATACATATATACATTATTTGTTCCGGTTGTTTAAAGAATAATGAATGTCACGTAACATCACGTAAAAATAAATACAATAATTAAAGTGTATTAGCATAAATTTGGATGTATTATTATTATTTTTTAATCTTGAAATATCAGGATTTAACAAATACAAATTAAATAAACGTATCTGCAGAATAAATGTTTGTATATGAATATATTTAGAGATCATTTAAATATATGTCCTTTACTGTTTCCGTTTGATGTTTGCTTTTTTCCAGTAATTTCAACAAACCCTTTTTTTTTTTACAGTGTAGGATGATGAAGTTCTTGAAGAATGTAATTTCTAGGAGGTAGTTGGATTACTTTGAAACGGAATTACAGCAAAAAACAATTTTAAACGACAATAAATCCAATTTTTATAGTGATGTACTGTAAAAAAAAAACGACAGTAATTTGAATTAAAAAAAAAAAAGGAACCAGAACTGACAGAATCTTTTTTACAGTGTAGAGATGAACACCGATCTGATTGGTTGCTGCTCATCGTCTCCAAAACACATCAAATATTGTTGGGCTCAGATGCTGCAGATGGAGACGAGGATTCTAATGAGATGCGGGTCTGGGGACTTGGGGGACAAACGTCGTCCCGGGGGGCTGGAACACAAAACAACCTGTCTGTTATCTGCAGGGGAATGTTCTCTCTCTCTTAATGAGCAGCCGTTTATTAAACACACACTCTTTTAACCTCATCATCGAAAAGTGGCTCTGAAAAGGAGGAGGAGAGCGGGGGGTTGGGGGGGGGGTCGACCCCGCCTCACGCTGCAGCTCCTGCATATCGGGCCTCGGATCAGCTGTGTTGAAACAATCAGAACAAAAACAAGCGCCAGAACAAGAAGTCCTGCTGGTTTGCAGAGCTATGATACACAAATATTTATGGTCTGATAAGGAGCCGAGAGCCGATAACCTCCCGTATTCCACTGCATCAGGGCTCTCTCTCATATCCCCCCCCCCCCCCCCCCCCCCCCCCCCCTCCTCCTCTCTGCAGCCTCTAAACTTCTCCTCTGCTCTTACTCCATTATTAGGAGGCTCCTAAGCCGCTTTAGTCAATGACTGTTGGAGGGGAGAGAGAGAGAGGGAGGGGGGGGTGAGAGAGGAGGGGTGAGAGAGGAGGGGTGAGGGGGGGTCTCCCAAAAAAAAAAAGAATGAATGAAAGGGTTTGATTTTCCTTCAGAACAAATAGCCAACGTTTAACGTTTACACCCTGCCTGGCGACTCACTGGCGCTGGGAGGCCGAGCCGGGCCGGGCTAAAGTGTCCCGAAAGCCTTTGGAGGGGTGTAAGCTATCGGCCCCCCAGATCCCCTTTAAATGACTGTCAAAGAGGCAAATATCAAATTGCATGGGGTGGGGGTGGGGGGGCCTCTCTCTCTCTCTCTCTCCCCCCCCTCCCCCGTCCTGCAGCGGTCTCTGCCAGCCTGGCACCGGTGCTGCGTTACTGGAATAATGGGATTACTTCTTTCTCCAGGAGACTCCCCGGGAATTCTTCACCGTCAGTTTTGGGCGAGAAAAATCCCAACTTTGATTTTATTTGAACGGCTGATCCTCATGGAACAATGTCAACATCTGAGGAGATGTTCTACATCCCTCTCTCTCTCTCTGTCTGAACATCTGGACCTTCTGGACCTCCAGCCATGATGCTCAGCATCAAGATGAAGAGCACATCAGAGAGAAGAGCTCCAGGAGTGATGACATCACTGATGTCTAAGAGTTGCTGCAGCGGTTGAATAAATAACAACTAATACTCAAGAATAATTTCATTCTTTTCACTCATAAGACATTTCCTGTTTCAGCAGGTCTGGAAGCTTCTGCAGCGTCTCTCTGCAGGGGCGTCACTAGTCCGACACGGACCGTAGGGGGGGTCAGGACCCCCCCCCCCACACTGAAACAACTTTATTTCTTATAATTAAAGGTGCAAAACAATCTGATGCCAACCGCTGAAAATATAGAGATATGAATCTTTACACGGATATGCAATAACATTATAAACCACTGAAAGGGGCGGTCAGATTACCATTGATTACCTGGTTACCATGGTTACCTGTCAGTGGGCGGGATATATTACCTGGTTACCATGGTTAGCTGTCAGTGGGTGAGATATATTACCTGGTTAAAAAATACAAACACGTATAAAGTACGGGGGTTATACAACTGCATCTCCAGAAATGCAGGTCTTGTTGGGTGTTCCTGGTCTGCAGCGGTTAGAACCTACCAAGGTGGTCTCAGGAAGGAGAACCGGTGAAGAGGTGACCGGTGGCAACCAGGCAATATATCCCATCCACTGATAGGTAACCATGACAACCTGCCCTCCTGGAGATGTTCTGACCCAGTCCTCTAGGCGTCATATTTGGACCCGTTTCAGCGTCGCTCAGCGTCCAACATCAACAAGATGTTCACGTATCAGTGGTTGTAAAGTTATGGCTGACCGGCGTACATTGAAAAGAAGAGAAAAGCTTTTGTTCTGAAGTGTCTGGCTGTGACCCGATGACCTCTGACCTGCTAGTACTGTAAAACGGAGTCCGGTTGCAGCTGCATGAGGCGCCGTGTTCCACAGCTGCTGACGCGTGTTTCTTGTGCGACACGCCAACGCAGCACGCCAACGCAATACGCCACCGTTTCACGCCCACGCCAGTCTGCACGGAAACCCGCAAACCGGTTCACTCGAAGAATCTGAGGAACCGGGCTTTCTTGAAACGGCCGCGTACGGCGGCGATGAGAACACGTCCGCTCTTATCTTCAGAGAGCCGCGCCGCCATTAATCTTCACCAGGCTAATTAAATTAATCCATCGCCTCTCGGCGCCGGAACGTAACGACCGCCACACTGAACCCGCTGCAGGAGAACGGGTTTTGTTTCTGGGGCGACCCGCTCCAGCGGCTGGACCACTTCATTATCACGACGCAGCCTTTAAATAAAAAAAATTAAATAAAACTCTAAAGGAGCTTTTCCAAATTAAAAGCATCCTCGCGGCCTTTTTCCAAGAGCGGGCGGCGACAGGAAGGAAGGAAGGAGGCTGGAGAGTGGCGGCGGCGGCTGTGATTGACAGGCCGTCCGCGGGATCATGTTTAATCCCTGCCTCTCTCGAGCCGCTCAGAACTCATTTCTCCACCGCGAGATGGGGGACTCAGATGGTTGCCGGGGCAACGCCGATAGTGCTAAGCCATTTCCATTTTCTGCGAATGAGGTGGTGGTTGGATGGGGGGGGGGGATGTGCCAGAGGTCGTCACAAAGTCATTCACAAACAGAGGAGGGGCTTAATACTTCAAAGGAACCAGATTACTAGTTACTTTACTCAGGAAAGAGTATTCATGCTTTATGAGCAGAGGTCTCACCCCTCACCCACAGAACCCACCCACAGAACCCACCACAGAACTCATCCACAGAACTCACCCACAGAACCCACCCACAGAACTCACCCACAGAACCCACCCACAGAACCCACCACATGTACAGTCTCTTTGGAGTAGTGGAACCTTGACCTCTGACCTTTACTGAGGTGAGATAGACCTGCAGGTCTTTGGATGTTCTCTCTGGACCTTCTGGAACTTCCTGAAGGAACCTTCTCCTGTGCTCTTGGAGGAGTTCCGGAAGGTGGTCCACCTCATGGTCCAGTTCTTCTCCATGTGCAGATAATGTGTCTCACTGTGGATCTGTTCAGTCCAAGAACCTTAGAACCAGCTTTGGTTCCGTTCCCAGACTGATGGAGTCAATCACCTTTCTGTTGAATTTCTGTTGATTTTGGCATAATGTGCTACTGGTGAGACCCAGATGTTCTGAAGAGGTTCTACTGAAGAGATGATGTGGTTGAACAGTGGTAATGATTAGGTCTGGGTGGGTCCGGTCCAAATGGGACCGGTTCTTTATCCAGTTTGGTGGTTTTTAAATGTAGTTTGGGGGCAAAGACTTTTCCTGAACAGAACCAGCGGAGGATCAGAGAAGATCCGACGTCCAACTCTTCTCCACGTCTCTGCACAAACGTCGATACTCTGACGAAGAGTCAAATAAACGTTTTTCACGTAAGTGTCGAAGAATTTGTGTCTTTTTTTCTCTTCTACCTTTTTTCCTGTCACTCAGGAGAAGCTGCTGCCTCTACAAGAAGATGAAGATGAAGATGAAGCAGCCTTCCTGATCAAAGCACCCGTCTATAAAGCTGAAGGCTGGCCTTTATCCCAGAGACACACACACACACACACACACACACACACACACACACACACACACACACACACACACACACACACACACACACACACACACACACACACACACACACACACA
>VRLP01004617.1:0-46675 GCA_009660295.1 Lophius piscatorius
TTTAAATTATTACTAAAGACGCACCTGTTTTTATTTGCTTTTAATTAAGTTTTTTTAATATTATTTTTTACCATATTTTTGGTTTAAATGTTTTTATTGCGTGCTGCTTTAGCTTTTCATGTTGTCTGTTTATTTGGTTTTAAATAGGGTCAGAGCACGAACCTCGTGCGAGGGCCTATAGTCCTGCAAGTCGTTTTTGCGAGGCGTTTTTATTATTATAATTTGTACGAATGAATTGCCGTCTAGTGGATCTTATCATGCTCGAAAACTTCGTCCGTTGGAGGTGAAACTTTCGTGGCAAAAAGCGTAAACAAATAGCTACACAGCGCCACCTACAATAACAGTAGAACCAACCCCGTATACCCTACAAGTATGACATTTGGAACACATAGGCTTCAGTCCAGGATCTACCAAACAGGATCTACCAAAAGTCTATTGGTGCTATGACTTAAACATATAAAAGGAAATTGAACATTTTGAATTGAATGTGCAATTTGGTGGTGTTCTATGGCTTTTCTCGGGGTTGTATTTTACCTATTTACTCATAAAGTTTTAACCTAATCGATATTAAATTCGGTGTGTGGTAAGTTGAGACAGTGAGTATTGAAATGGGATCACTTAATTATGACACCGACAGTTCTTGATTAACTGTGTTGCCATGGCAACCCTGCCATTATAGTAAACAGGAAGTTATTTGAGAGCCTAGACATGCTCGAAAGTTCACAAAACATTGTTACCCATGTCAGCGCCTTACAATTGGACTTGAATTTTGGGTGGGGGCATGGTACAATTGCTCTACAGGTTACCCCTACAATATTTACAAAAAGCAGCTCTTGCAGTGCTTATGTCCTAGAAATATCAAACTTGGTACAAATGTGTATTAGAGGTACACCGATTGATTGGCTGAGCAGCCGATACCGTGCTGAGCAGACCAAGCATGAGCTACCACAGTTCCAGACATCTCGCAAGTAAATCAGAAAACACAAAGCTCGCTATTTGTAACACCAGTAAGGACAAAATAGGCTGTCTGTCTGACAAAACCACAGTTCAAATGTATTAAGGAGCAACAATTCATATACATAAATATGAATTCCACCCCCGTATGACTGAGATATCCATTCACACAACACTAAAATGATCACCGGACCACCGTGTTTGATGAAATATGGTAGGTTATTTGTAATGGAATTTAAACATGATACATTGCAAATTTGGCGTGTTCGCACAAACTTGCAAACTCGGTTATCTTCTTCTTCTTCTTCTTTGGTGTTTATTGGTTTATTACGAGCAGTTGTTACGACTGCGTGACGTTGTTCAAAAGGTTTGGTTCGTTTGGCAACGTCCAGTGTGAAAGCGAACTTTGGCTCTAGTTAAGTAAGGATAAATGTTCGGTATAAACCGCAAATATGTAATAAGTACATATTCTATATATCTAACTGCATCTCATAAAAAAGTTTTACGTTTGAATTGTTAATAAATAACAAATCACACTGTAGCTCATGAATTCTTATTGTTTCCTTATGCTAAGAAGAAGTGAGTTAGCTCATGAAATTTAATCATCAATATGAAAACATCTTAGCAAATTACTGAAGAACTTAATCTGACTAAGATATTTCAAGTGGAATTTGATTAAAGAATTCAACATCTACAAATATGGGTTGACTTTTGAAATCAATCAAAAGGAACTCTTGAATTTTACCTCGTGAAACACTCTTCTATAAGCGCCTGCAAGTACCTCCTTGATACATCACTGCCTTTGGTTATCAGTCATGTTGGAATTCTTGGCATTTTAGAACATGTTCGAAATCTTCTGATCTAATCCAATTCCTTTGGTGTACTGTATTTGCAGAGCTCCCACTGCAAGATGTCTGCAAGATGGAGGAAGTTCTCTCAGAACAGCAGCACTATAACCAGGACAGGAACTCCCTTATGGACCAAGAAGACTCAGAGGCTCCACAGATGAAAGAGGAACACGAAGAACCATGTGCCAGTCAGGAGGGAGAGCAGCTCGAAGTGAAGCAAGAAACTGATGCCTCTATACTGACTAGTACTTATGAGGCAAATGACCACAGTGAAGAAAAGACTCTATACTTGAATTCTAATGAAACTATAAGGGCACCACAGAAGGAGTCTGCTGTCCACAAGCTGCTTATAATCTCCGTGGTTAAGGTACCAAACAGTGACCAGCCGCTCTCAAACAACTCTCATGCAGCTGAGAACCGAGATCTGAAAGGAGAAACACGTGAAGAAGATGTGAAGTTTGGGTCAAGAATTCATTTTAAAACAAACACAGGTGAGAGGCCATATATTTGCAAACTTTGTGGGAAAGTTTTCAAAGATCTGAGTGCATTTTCTGTACACATGACAGTCCACACAGGCTAGAGGCAACACACTTGTAACACCTGCTGGCAAGATTTCAGATACCTTGGTCATGTGACCGTCACATGCGTGAGAAGGCGGATCATTGCAAAGTATGTGGAAAAAGCTTAACAGTGAACAGTTCGGTGATAAAGACATACGATAATCTACACAAATGAGAGGTCATACGTTTGCAAATTGTGTGGAAAAATCTTCAACGTAAAAAAGGCCTAAACAGCACATGAAACGCCAGACCGCTGAGAGGTAATTTACTTGTTAAACATGTGGGAAAGATTTTAAAGCTCTGTGTCAACGGTGCACAAGCAACAAGCCCATACTGATGAAAGACCCGGTCTTTGCAAAGCACTTAGAAAAATCTTCAACCTTAAAATAACCTTGACACTCCACGTGAGAATCCACACAGGTGAGAAGCCGTTAACTTGTAAAGCATGTGGGAACAGCACAAGAACATGCCAAGGCAGCTCAGGTTTCCTCTTATTTAATGACTCAACATCTGAAACGAAAGTTCCATGAAAAAATAATGAAACAACACTGAAAACCCCTAGAATTTAAAATCACATTTGGTAAAGTGGCAAATATCTTTAAACAAAAACGCCTATTCGTCGCCCAGAGGCTCAGTTGGCGACGGTCTGCTTGACGCGCTGGCTGTCCAAATATTCACTGCTCTGTAGCTGAGTTTTGTGCATTCCTCCTTGGATAACACACGGCTTTCCGGGTTAACATCATACCCACAATCCTTCATCCTTTGCTCTTTATGTTCAAATCTGTCTTCAATCCACTCTAACAATACAAAGTCTGCCTTAGTAGGTATCCTATGTATGTAACTGCATCTCATAAACACATTAAATGTTAGAATTCTTAATAAACAACCAAACACACTGTATGTATTGAATTGTTGTTTCCTCATACACAGAAGATGTGCGAGTTTATGAAATGTAATCGTCGATACAAAAACAATATCCTTGCAGATAACATAAAAACTTAATCTCACTGAGATATTTCAAGCGGAATTTGACGAAAGAGTAAAACATTAACATATTTGGTTTGACTTTTCAAATCAATCAAAAAAAACTTTGGACTGGCTTTATATGAAACTCTTTTGGAAGCTCATGCCTGTATTTCCTGGATACATCATTACATTTGGTTATAGGTATTCCTGGGATTTATGGTGTTTAATGACAAGGTTCAGATGTCAATTTATCTTCCAATTTAATTCTCTTTTTTTTTTTGTGTGTGTTCCGTTGTTGCAGAGCTCCCACTGCAGCATCCCTGTAAGAAAGAAGAGGTTCTCTCAGACCAGCAGAGCTGTGAACAGGAGAGCAACTCCCTTATGGACCAGGAGAACACAGAGGCTCCACAGTTGGAAGAGGAGGAACTCGGCATCAGTCAGGAGGGAGAGCAGCTTGAAGTGAAGCAGGAGACTGATGGCTTTATGTTGACTCCTACTAATGAGAAAATTGACCACAGTGAAGAAAAGGCTCAACACTTGAATCCGGACGAACATTTAAGTGCAGCACAGACACCGTCAACGGTCCACATCCCCGCCATCATCTCTGGGGTTAGCGCGACAAACAGTGCCCTGCTGCCCTGTAACAACTCAAATGCAGCCGAACGACGAGATGTTGATGATTTTGGAGTGAACACAGGTGATGGGCCATATATTTGTAAACCATGTGGGAGGGTTTTCAAACTAAGGTGTGCATTATCTGGACACATGAGAGTCCACACAGGTGAGAAGCCGTATACTTGTGACACCTGTGGGCAAGATTACAGATATAGTGGGCAGCTGACCGATCACATACTGCGAGCCCACACTGGCGAGACGCCATATCATTGCAAAATTTGTTGGAAAAGCTTTCCAGTTAACAGTGCTGTGAAAAAACATATGCTAATCCACACAGATGAGAGGCCATATGTTTGTGAAACCTGTGGGAAAGCTTATAGGCGAAAGTGTGATTTGACACTTCACCAGCGAAAAGTCCACACTGATGAAGGGCTGTATTTTGCAAATATGTGGAAACCGCTACACAGAAAAAAAAGGCCTTGATACTCCACATGAAATGCCAGATAGACGAGAGGCAATTTGATTGCATAATGTGGGACAGATATCAAGAGTCAGCGTCAACTGACGGTCCACAAGCAACACGGATGAAAGGACCGATCTTTGAAGAAAAAAAAGTGGAAAAACATTCAAAGTTGAAGTTTTGACAGTTCACATGAAAATCTACAGAAGTGAGAAGCTGTATACTTGAGAAAAAACGTGTGGCAGAGATTTCAGACAGGTCACGTCATTTAAAAGACCACGTTGGAGCCGTTCACAGCAATGATTTAGATGTAAAGCATGTGGGAAAGTTTTCAGACGACATTGTCGTTCGGCTGTTCACACTAGAAGAACCCACAACAGTGAGTTCATTCCCTTGTCAAATATGAGAAAAACCACTGACTGATCACTTTTGAGGAGCAAACTAGAAACAAGTATGTGCCAAGGCCGCTCTGTTTCCTCCTATGTCATAAGTTAACATCTGAAAGTATAAGTTCCATGATCGTTTGAACCTCAGAATGTGACTCCTGAACAATGAAAACCCATAGAATTTAGACTCACATTTGATCGCGTTCGTTTCTTTATCAAGACAAACAATGTTTTACCAGATGTGGTGTGTCCAGGATCAGGCTCTGTGACATTTGGTGATATGTCAAAATTGTATTTCCTCTCAAATGATATAACTGTTACCGTTAATACAGTTATATGAGGTAAAAATGCATTTTAGCCTCTGCCATGAGAAGTTAGTATATATTTTATATGTTATTCTATTAATCGGTTACTAAATCTGTCTTCTGTAGTTTTGAGCCCCAGTTTGTTCCCAAATAAGTAAAGTAGCCCACTAATTGGAAATGGTAGAAATGGTGTGTGGCTTAAAATGTAGTATTTTAATATGGTGAGGAAGAGAGGGTAATCTGCAAATTGAAAGCAATTTATCTGAGTTAAAAATTTCAAGACCGAAGATCGGGTAAGGAGTTTGGAGAAGGTTCATTGCCCTGAAGTAAAATAAGTTATTTGTTGTTATTCAGGAATCTGATTAAGATTCCTCAAGGGTGCCTTTTATTGGAGATTTTCTAGGCACATCCAACCCGAGACCCCGGCAAAGACCCAGAATTTGCAGGGGGGGATTTCATATCTCATCTAGATCTAGACCGGGAATGCCTCTAGATCTCCTTGGATGAGATGGAGATCACTACTGGGGAGAGGGATGTGGAGAATAATCTGCTTTGCCTGCTGCCGCAATAAGAAATGGAAGAAAATTGATGGAACTAGATTACTTTGAAATGAAGTATGATGAAATGAATAACCTTTTTTTTTTATATTCATTTGCAAATAAAGGGTGAAAAAAAGATGAATAACAACTACTGCTGTCTTCTCGTTTCTGCACTTTTAAAGTTTATCATATTTCAAAGTTGAAATCTTGAAAATATGAACTGTAAATTCACCAGAAGATGATTATGTTGTTATTTTAAAACAGTTTTTATTGGTGGCCACTGTAGACAACAGCGTATGAAGTGTCAACAAAGTGAGGCATAATAAGTAGAATAAAAATCTATATTAAAGAAAAACTTGATGGAGAATATATTCGGTTGTAAATGTTAGGTATGACAAAGGTCAAACACTTGAATTATACACGTTAAGTGACAATGATATTTGACAAATGAAGATTTAGATTGTCAGCTTGTCAGATTAGACTGCATGAATGTCTGAATATCATGCTTTTCCAGTGCGTAAAAACAAGCTACATGACCAAAATGTTTTTATTATCTGGTCAATATTGTTCTTCTGTGGTTAACTAGAAAGACTAGAAAGGAACCGTTCCCTCCCTGAAAGATGTCTCCAGATCCCACTACCTCTCCTGAGATCACTCAATCTTCAAAGACTCCATCCACCATGAACACCACCTGTTTGTCCTGTCGCCCTCAGGCCGGACCTGTAGGTCCATGAAAATCTGCACCTCCAGACATAAGATGGGTTTCTGGACCTGGGAATATTAACGCACTGGAATCTTTGTGCAATATTGATCCCTACCAATGCAATAAATCATATGAGCAAAACTGTTTTATCAATTCAACTTCTAAGTGTTGGAAGCTCAATGCAAGAGCAACTTACCTCCACTGAATGCAGCATTCGCTGATGTTATCTCGAATTGGTTGTTGTTTTTTGTGATTGTGTTTTTTTAAATGATATTTATGTTTTTATCCCACGTTCTTAATTTTGTCATTCTTAGTAAACGGAAAAAGAAAAACACTCGATCTAATGAATTGTAATTGTTTCTTCATACTAAGAAGAATAAGTGAGTTCTCTCATGACATTTAATCATCAATATGAAAACATCACTAAAAATTACATTCACACTGACTAAGATATTCCAAGAGAAATTTGATGAAAGGGTTGAACATTTACAAATTTGGTTTGACTTTCCAAATCGAGCACAACAGCCTTTTTAACTGCTACATTTGATACAGTCTTTTGGAAACTCGTGCTTCATAATGCATAATAATGAGATAATTTCTATTGTATCAACTGTCATTTCACCATGAAATTGATCGTATATCAGAAGTGTAAAAATTTTCATGTGACTGTGACTCCACTATTAGAGTGCGTTACTTTTGTCAACATTTCTTGTGAGGTAGATGGTGTTGAAGTTAATTTATTTATTTGGAAACCACAGTGTTTATGTTCTGTTACTGTAAAATGTCAGTGCGTAATGTTGGAATAATGTTTTTTTACATTGGTGATGACACTGCTGAGCATTAAATTGGAACACAAATACAGTTCAGTCATGAAATTCTGATTCCTCGTCTTCATCTCCATGCTCTGATCGACACTTTCCTGCTTACTCTGACAACCAGTCTGAGCAAGCCAAATCTGCGGCCTTGAAAACTTTGGAACAACAGTGCATAAAATTCCAAAACCATGAATCAAAAGGTCCTTAACCCCAAAATCTTTTTTTTTAATCCATTTGAATATATCAGGAAAGATTTACGAAAGAAGTATGAGTAAGATTTGACAAAACAAGCTAAAATTTAAAGTATGAATGGAAAATTAAGATTTAGTGTTCTGAAATAGCTTTTCACCGATAATTGATATGTCCTTTGAGTTTTCATCCTCCTTGAGTTGTGAGAATCAGTTTACTGGTTTATTCTTGGACTAGGGAGCAAAAGGTTAGATAATTACTATTTTTAAAATAGCAACTGACAATGATTGCTGAACAAGACAAGAGTTGGATGGACAACCATATTGTCTCTCAGGAGCTTTTATTCTGATCCGTTTAAAAATGTTAAAGGATAGCCAATCAAAACCCCTGTTTCTAGATCAGAGAGTCCATATACAATAATAATAAATAATAATAATAATACATTTCATTTATAATGCACTTTACATTTGGATCAAATCTCAAAGTGCTATCAACAAATCGATTGACAAAAGTAATCTACATAACATGCAAAAAATGCAATCACAAGGTAAAACTACATGAGTTGTAAAAATACATTTTATTATTACAAGAAGACACTCAGCATGCATAATTATGAAAACGCAGTCCTCTATCTAACCATTTAACTAAGGCGGAAACAAAAATTCGTCATTTCCTTATCGGACCTTTAAAGGTGTGACATCCACCAGAAGTTTACGTCCAGCGCCTTAAGCGTTAGCAGAATGTTTTGAACGGAAGTTGATATTGTGGTTGTTCCGCTGCTAGAATTGTTCCAGTAAACAACAATGTCTTCAGCTGATTATTTGAGACAGTTTATCACCACTCGACTAACTGATGCTGCTGAAGAAATATTCGGAGTATTTAAAAACGTCATCGTCGAGTATGAAGAAGAGCTTGATCGTCAACGCAGACTGATGGAAGATAGCAGGGAACATGAAATAAAGTTACATACGATCGGTATGTCAAACTTGATTATATAGAATACCCATATAATGGGAATTCTGTTTTTTGACATTTTTTCCACTTGGTTTAAATATATACTACTGCCTGATTTTTCCTATGTCTACATCAGTTAAGCTTTCACCACAGTAGTGTCTAGGTTTGGGGAGCTTAGAATTGCCTTTCTGCTGTTTGAAGATGATGTGGTTCTGTCAGTTTGATCAATCCGTGATCTCGAGCAGCACCAGAGCGGTTTGCAGCTGAATGTGAAGAGAGACATCTGAGGCAATGGATCTCTGGAGAAGGGTGAACTGTCCTATTTGGATTGGCTGTGAGTTGCTGCCTCAAGTTTGGTGCAGCATCAGCAATAAAGCAGGTTTTACATTGGTCCATTGTGGTGAAGAGAGAGATGAGTCTTAAGGCAAAGCTCACAATCTACCAGTCCATCTACGTTCAAACCCTCACCTATGGTCATGAGCTCTTGGTAGTGAGCAAAAGAAAGTGGTCAAGGAAACAAGCGGCTGAAATGAACTCCCTTTGCAAGGTGGCTGTGCTCAGCCTTAGAGTTTAGGTGAAAAGCTCAGACATTTTGAAGAAGTTAGAGGTGGAGCCATTGCTCCATCACTTAGAAATGAATTAGTTGAGATAGTTCACCTGATCAGGATCAGGTTTGCTCCAGGAGGCCTGTTTTCAGAGGATATTCAGCCTTGACCAACTTGGAGGCGACCCATGAGTAGACCCGGATCTTAGGAGGGAGTTCTAGGTCTACCGGGAGGGAATACATTTCATCTGGCCTGGGAATTTATATCCTCTCCCAGGACTGGGAACGCCTCAGGACTGTGGACCATTCCCCCCTCAACATCAATTGGGACTCCCTGGAAGGCATGTTCAACTCCCACTGCCTCCCCAGAGATCAATACATCTCCCAAGACTCCACCCACCATGTTGATCAATCTTCCTATCTAATCTCATTCTTTTTGTGTTCTGTCGTTGCAGAACTCCCACTGCACACCTTCTGTAAGGAGGAAGAAGTTCTCTCAGAGCAGCAGCACTGTAACCAGGACAGGAAC
Organism: Lophius piscatorius; assembly: GCA_009660295.1. Lineage (NCBI taxonomy): Eukaryota > Metazoa > Chordata > Actinopteri > Lophiiformes > Lophiidae > Lophius > Lophius piscatorius. Next base: position 9,368 of record VRLP01004617.1, read on the forward strand.
TCCAGTGAGGAACAAGAGGACTCGGAGGCTCCGCAGACGAAAGAGGAACAGGATGAACTCTGCATTAGTCAGGAGGGAGAGCAGCTTGAAGTGAAACAGGAGACTGAAGCCTTTATGTTGATTGGTACTGATGAGGACTATGACCACATTGAAGGAAAAGCTGATGAAATTCTAAGGGCAGCACAGGAAGAGTCGGCAGTCAACATGCCGGTTATAATCTCTGTGGTAAGAGCGCCAAACATTAACCTGCTGCTCCCTAACGATTCTCCTGCAGCCGGTCGCTGAGAACAGAAAGGAGAAACCTGTGAAGAGTCGTTAAGTTTAAGTCAAAAATGAATTTTAATATCAACACGGGTGAAGAAGCCATATATTTGTCACACCTGTGGGAAAGATTTCAGATACAGATATTATTTGAGTAGTATTGATTTCCCCTGACTAGGTGCAACAGATGTGCACCTTTTGGTGGGGAGGGGCCAGAAAACCATTTGATGGCGGTTACACTGGTTTTCTGGCCCCTCCCTTCTAAAAGGGTGCATTTACTTTTTGTAACATCTAGTCATGTGATATTTTACTACAAAAAAAAAGGGTTGCGTTTAGGCTTTAGTTGACAGTAGATGGTTCCCTTCTTCAACACACCTATTTCAAACTAGGATACGCTGTCGTCTCTGGCAGAAAGGGTATATCCCCAAAAAAGCCGTCATCCTCTTGCGTTGTACATGCAAACCCCCTGATTGAACTTCTCCAATTAATGTTATGTAAGAAAAACTGTGTTTTTGTATAAAAGCTCCAGCTGGTGAGTAAATATTGGCTATTAGAGTAAAATAAAACATAGCCAACAAAGCTCTCCTCGCGTTAATGTAAATGCACCAAATTGGACCACTGGTTTGTTGTTGGATGAAACAGTGTTTAAAAGTCATTGTGAAGTTAATAGTTATATAAGAATTTCCTAGGATAATGGCTGAAGGCTAATCAGGGGTTTTTGGCGATGACATAAATGTAATAACATAGTAATAGCAGTTTAATAAAACGTATAGTAATAACAAAGTAATTACAGTTTAATACAAGTATAGTACCGATTTTGCTCATTAGGATGAAGATTAAAACCAATGGGCTACCGGATACACTCCAGAACCTGATCGCTCTGGAGGGCAGCCTCGGGGGAGGGAGCCTCGTAAGAAAAGACAGTAACACCTGCTGATCCTGAGGTATAATGCCGATGTTGTATCCTGAAATTTTGAATATTTAAGCCAATTAAAACAATATGGAATGGGTGACTTTAAAAAAAATGAGTGGTAAACTAAATGGGGGCAAAAGTAAACCTAACCATAGCAGACCTAGATGAGGCTAGGGAGGTCTGGAGGACAACAACTAATTGGCTGACAACATCAAGTGTCAGAATTCCACGGGGATGGAAACATCAAGTCCTATTAGCACTACTATTAATCAAAGGCCTCCCCATAATGAGTAAAATACACAACTGACCTTTCCCTAAATCGATCGTTTTTGTCCCAACTCTGTCTAGGAGGATATAAAACTTAAAGGATCCATCTAAACATTCATGAGCTACCATATTAACTTGAAGCCATCTGGCGGCGACGACGGCAATATACCCAACTTTTCTGGGTTATAACGATTACTGGTTGCAAATATTTGCAGAAGCCTGACATGCATTTGAAACAGGTGTGTTGTAGCAGGGCACCCTCTAACACGTGCGGCGCAGGGGTCCCCCCCCACAACCAGGATTGAACACACTGTATTGGCTGTTCCGACAGTTCTGAAAGTAGACGTAAACAGAGTTAAAGAAGATGCATCTGAACCGGATTAATCATATTTAAAACATTTATGTGAAGAGATAACAGGCAGCGGAAAACAATGTAACAAGCTAACTTCGGCCCCCCTTGTCTTTTTCAGATCGACATCTATTGTTGTTTCTGTGGCAACATATTGGAGAACTCGCCAAAATTTTGCAGGTGCTGTGGACGAGATGTAAGCAAAATAATCGAGGCTGCTATCACAGTTTTTAGAAGTTCGGGGGACGATGGGTCACTTCAAATTGTGTCCAATGGTAACATTATCCAACTGAGCTTCCTGTTCATTTTTCAATTATGGAATATTTTTTAGCCGCCAGCCAACAAGGTGACAATGCCTCTCAGTGTCTCTCTGTCCCGCCCCTCTCTCTCTCTCTCTGTCTCTCTCTCTCTCTGTCTCTCTGTCTCTCTGTCTCTGTCTCTCTGTCTCTCTCTCTCTCTCTCGCTGTGTCTCTCTCTCTCTGTGTCTCTCTCTCTCTGTGTCTCTCTCTCTCTGTGTCTCTCTCTCTTTCTCTCTGTGTCTCTCTCTCTTTCTCTCTGTGTCTCTCTCTCTCTCTCTCTCTCTCTCTGTGTCTCTCTCTGTCTCTCTCTCTCTGTCTCTCAGTGACTGATGCATGTGCCACACCACCAACATCAGCTGTTAACCAGTTCACAAAACACGGCGAACTTAAAGAAATGGAGAGGAAGACATTTTTAAAAACTAAAAGGAAATCTCAGAAAGTTGTCAAGGTAAGTTCATACAGACAGCTGGACGTGGCATTTTTGGATACAACTGTCTTCTCTTTTACCTTCCATCTTTCCGGACTTGTGATCCAGATATCTGTGGGCATCATGAGCAGGAGCAAGCACGGCTTCAAGCCCATAAGGGGGAAAACTCAAACCCTATACGTTGATCCTCAGTGGTCACCTCGACAACTTTTGGTAGCTGCCACAAAAAAACTAAAAGAACACAACCAAGATATGGAGGATGGACAATTTGTCTTGCTCTATCCTGATGGCTCTGAGGTGAAGAATATCCCTGGGACTAACACACGATTCACAATTGAACGCTACAAAGAGGCCATCGGAAAAGCCTATCAACGGGTCACACTGTACATCTGCATTCTTGAGGACTTCCTGTCAAAGAGTGAGTACTGAGAGACAGTATCTGTACAACAAATCACATGTTTCTGCGATTAGCGGTTTGAGTTTATGGGATTCAAGCTACGATCAGTTTGCTGAGCATTTAATGTGGGCGTATCATTTGAAATGATCACAAATTCTTCTCCCAGGTGATGCAGATGACTCGGTTACGGAAGACGAGGACGATGATGAAGGTGAAGACGTTTTGGAACTTACCAATAGGGCCTTATCCTGACGCTGTGGTAGTTTCATTTAAGGGATTGATTTGTTCAAGATGTCTGTGCTTACAGTTCATCTACAATACACTTAAATATCCTGGACAAGTGTTGTGAAAATAGGTATGTACGGTAGTCGGATTCAGTGTTTAGGCCATGAATCAGTCTAAGGTTAGATGTTTACGCTCGGCAGCTATGACAAGTCCTGAGATCAGTACACCGGAGTGCAGACAGTGGTAAGTTAAGTTTCTGCTGACACATTCTTTTGGCTCCTGTGCCAGCCTCATAAATGTCAGGAAGTCTCAGGAAGCGTTTTATGTTCTCCATAATACAATGATCTTTTCTACTGAATAATTTCAAATGATTTGTATTTTTTTAGGTCAAGCAGAACATTGCAGACATCTAATGAACAAGTATGTAATATTCTGTGATATATGTAACTTGCAGATTTTGTCTTGTTTATTTATTTTCATGTGTATTTATGTGATTTTTTTTTTTTTTTTCATGTTGTTTACGTGACGTTGTAATGGTATTTACACAGGTCCTACAGAATATGAAGGGTCCTCGTTGTTAACCTTAAGCCTTTCCTGTTTTTTCTAAACCTCAAATAAAATATTTATTGTGTAACACCAGCTTAAACATTTGGACTTGGTCACATGATTTAAGACGCCAAGTAAAATCGTGAGGGAACCGTGGAGCTTGTTCTCCTCAGTTGTCCCTCTGCAGAAGAATATGGTCACGTGGAATGACCTCTAACCTGTTACTTCTTAAGATCTCTTTTGAATAACGCTGGATACCTTACTCATCAAGCCCATATTTTCTCGTAAGAAGTTTTAGTCACTGTTCAAACGATCCCAACAACTGCAAGGAGGCAGCCGTAAGGTTTTCTTTCCCGTAACTAACTGTTTTCTTACGCTACAGTGATGGACTGACAGCTGCAGACGTGGTCTCATATCTGTCTCAGAGGCGTAACAGATTTACCATTAACCAAGCCAACGTCTGGAATGGCGCCTTAAGAGGGTTCAAGAGATCCACATATGACCCCACGCGCAGCATGATGGAGACATTCACCGATGATGTCGGGTAGATGGACGAGGCTTTGGACGGCGGTGGGACCACGCAAGAACTTCTTATTCTATTGATCAACGCCATGAAGAAAAGACTAATATTGAAGGAAATGACAATGTCAAATACCTCTCATGTATCAAAGCTACATCTAATATAACTCCATATCTGATGTTTTGTATTATGGCTATGAAACTCACTTTCTTCCATTATCTTCTCTTTAAAAAGTTATCATTTGTGATTTTACCACCGAAAAATCAATCAATTGTACTTGTATGATGTACTTTTGGTTAACAATTTGCTGTAATGATTTTTTTTTTGTTGTGCCTCTGATGTAAAGTCCTGTTACAAGCATTTGAGCAGGATAAGCAGTAATGGGCAATACATTTATGAATAAGAACTACTGAAATTCTGTGGCCTTTTTAAGATTTACTGTGTTTGAGTATTAAAAACCTATGAAAACAAATTGACAGTGTTTCTAGGGCAGGTTACTCCAGGGTACCTTTATTGGAAATGTCCATGCAAATCCAACTGGAAACTCACGCATACCCACTAGAGGGAAGAAACTTTTAAATATGAGCCTTTACATTAGATCATATTAACATTAACAAACCTTGTACTAATATTTTCTTTGCATTGGACTAAATTCTGTTATAGTTGTTTTGTTATCCACCTCCCCTATTTACCTGATTGAAGTAAAAGCTCAAATTAGGAATTCAAATTAATTCGGGAGAACACAAGTACATCTAAAAATTTGATTTACTCAAGTAAATTACAAATGAAATTCATGTGGCAATTTAGTTCATTAGAACAAATTTGCGATGGAATCAAACAAGGTTAATTTATGCAATATTAATTCAGAAACATCGGAGGATTTGGTTTTACATCCATCGCGGAAACATAATGCTCCCTGGTTTCCTTGTCGGACATTTAGCAGTGTGACATCAAGCAGAAGGGGATAATAAGCGGACCGGAAGTTGATATTACTTTCATGTCGCTGATGGAATTATTCCAGTAAAAATGTCTTCCCCTGACTGTTTGAGAGAGTTTGTCAATAATCGACTTAGTGCCGTTGCTGAAGAAAAAAAGTGGGCTTTTAAAAACATCGTTGTCATGAACGAAGAAGAGTTCGATCATCAGCGCAGACTGCTGGGAGTACTGAGGAAACCAGAATTAAAGTTACACAGGATCGGTATGTGACACTTGATTATTCAGTTGAATTTTCGTACAGCTACACACAATCCAAGTTGTTTCGGTACATAGGCCTTCGGTTACTACATTTTCTGTCGTTTATTTAATAGTAGTTTTATTTCCATCACCGTTTTATCCATGCTGATAGCAATAGACTAAGATATATTTCAAGCCTTTGTTTTGGTCCCTCACAGTTATTTTGGGTCACGTGGTGTTGGCTTCATTAATGTATTTTATATTTATTCGATTTTACATTTTCTTTCTTTATTCCTTCATTCATTTATTCATTTCTGTATGTATTAATTAATTAATTTTACATTTATACATTTACCTATGCATTTTGATTTTTCTACACTTATTTACTAATTCATTTATTTATTTTTGTATTCAATTCTACACTCATCTTTGTATTTAGTTTTATTTCTGTATTGCTACATTTCTTCATTTATTTATTTCTGTATTTCTTTGTCCGTATGGTAATGACGAGGGCGAGCCTAACCTCAAAAAGTAAAAAAAAACAATAAATAAATAATTTAATTAAGCCCTTTTCAATGACAAGATGTATTTATTTATTTGGTTATTTCAAAATGTATTCATTTATTTGTTAATTTCTTCAAGTATTCATTTATTTATTTCCACATTTATGTATGTAATGAATCCACTGTAAGAATACAAAGTTTGCATGAGAATGTTTGAAATCTTTAATTTTAGCTTAGTAAATACAAAGGTTTGGTAAAAAAAAAAAAAAGAACACTACTATATGATTATTGCATATGGTATATATGTAACTGCATCTCATAAAAACTTTTAGTTATAGAATTCTTAATAAAGAACATAAAATGTAATTTATTGTACAGTGAGTGAACTGAATAAATACAATTATCATTATGAACACAACATTTTTGCATATACATAAAAACTAAAACGAAGATATTTCAAGTGGGATTTGATGGAAGTATTCAATATTTACAAATTTGGTTTCACTTTCCAAATCAATCAAAATATCATTTAAAGTACTCACATTTCTCACATATGATCCACCCTTGCACATGTTTGTATCTCCTGGGGGCCGTTGGTCATCTGTGATCACGGAATTCTTGGCGTTTTAGAACATGGTTCAATTATCGTTTTATCAGCCTTCTGTTCCAAAATCATCCAACCTAAAACGATTCCTTTTGTTATCTGTCACTGCAGAGCTCCCACTGCAACATGTCTGTAAGGAGGAAGAGGAGGAGGAGGTTCTCTCAGAAGCTCAGCTCTGTAAACAGGAGAGAGACACAGGGATGGACCATGGGGATTCACAGGCTACACAGCTGAAAGAGGAACAAGAAGAACTGTGCATCAGTCAGGGGGGAGAGCAGCTTGAAGTGAAGCAGGAGACCGATGCCTCTATGTTGACTCCTGCTTATGAAGAAAATGACCAGAGTGAAGATGAGACTCTATACTTGAATCCTGATGAACCTCTAAGTGCAGCACAGGAAGAGTCGGCAATCAACATGCCGGTTATAATCTCTGTGGTAGGAGCATCAAACAGTGACCAGCTATCTAACAGCGCTCCTGCAGCCGAGAGTCCAGATAAAAAAAGAGAAACGTGTGAAAAAGATTTTGAATATATGTCAAAAATGTATTTTAAAATGAACACAGGTGAGAGACCGTATGTTTGCAGACTATGTGGGAAAGATTTCAAAAGGAAGAATGCATTGTGTGAACATATTAGAATCCATACTGGTGAGAAGCCGTATGTTTGCAAAACATGTGGGAAAGATTTCCGATATAGAAGTCATTTGACAGTCCACGTACGGCGAGACCACACAGGTGAGAAGCCGTATCTTTGCAAAGTGTGCGGAAAAAGCTTTACAGTTAACAGTACTTTGACAGACCACTTGACGATTCACACTGGCAAGAAACCATTTATTTGTAAAACATGTGGGAAAGACTTCAGACAACATCGACTTTTGATACACCACATGACAGTCCACACAGGTGAGAAGCCGTATACGTGTAACACCTGTGGAAAAGACTTCAGGTACAGAAGTCATTTGACGGTCCACGTACGAAGAGCTCACACTGGTGAGAAACCATATAATTGCAAAGTGTGTGGGAAAGGCTTTGTAGTTAATGGTGCTTTGACAGTCCACATGAGGCGCCACACACGTGAGAAGCCATTTATTTTTTAAAACATGGGAAAAGTTGTCGCTGTAAGTTTTTGGTTAAAACTGATGTAATGCCATGGTTTGGAAAAACTTTCACACATCAATAGAACAGACATTGGGAGCAGCTTGGGCTTAGGTATCTTGTGTAAGGACACTTCGACAAAGAGATTGCACATTTTTTTCCCAGAAACATGTTTCTGAACATGTTAGGTGGTTTAGGCATCTGATTAAGATTCCTCCAGGACGCTTCCCTTTGAAGGTTTTCCAGGCACATCCAACTGGGAATAAACAACGGGGTAGATCCTGAATTTGCAGCTGGGATTACAAATCTTGTGTCCTGGGAACACATCAGGATCTCCTGGACTACCACCACTACCAGACACCATATAAACAGACAAAATTGGATGGTAATGGATTACCTTAACCTTTGATATATGATGGAATGACTGAAATTTACATTGTATTTCAAATTAAATAAAATTTCGTTTTTTTTTACCCAAGAATTGAGTTTCTGTTTAAATGTGATCTTGACACGTCTAACCTTGTTAAACTCTATACCAACGATAGATTTAGTTAAACTGGAAGACTTTTTATTTATAAATGTTGACTAAATCTCCCTAATGCCATTATGGAACATCAGCGCCATATTAAGTAGAAGAAAATCTATATTTACGTAAAACGTGTTGGACCATATTTTCATCTGTACATGGATAATAAAGGTAAAACCCCTGAATTATACAAATCCATGACAAAAACAATTCCGATTGAGAATTGTTACTCTTGTGACGCTTAGCTTTCATAATTATAAAAATTCTGAAATAATGTCAAGTAGAGGAAGTTATTCAAAATTCAAGATTCAACCTAAACTCAAAGAGCTAGACCATAAAACTTTGAATAAAATGTATATGGCGATCCGATGAATTATAGCAAGATTTGAAATAGCGTTAGACAAATGCAATTAATGCAATATAGACCCCGTGACCTTGAAGAGAACAAGCTGTAACGGATATTGTGTGAATGAATAATTCAGAAACAACGGAGACTCGCCATGTATCCATTGCGGTAAACAGCTCCCTCGTTTCCTTGTCGGACCGTTGACAGTGTGACATCAATCGGATATCAAAATGTCAAAATGACCACAGTCAAGAAAAGGCTCTATACTTGAAACCTGGTGAAAAACAGACAGAGACTGCAATCAACATGCCCGTTATAATCTCTGTGGTCGGAGCACAAAACAGTGACCAGCTGCTCTGTAACAAGTCTCCTGCAGCCGAGAGTCAAGATCAAAGAGGAGCCACGTGTGAAAAGAATGTTAAGCTGAAGTCAAAAATTCTGTCTAAAACAAACTCAAGTGAGAGGTCATATGTTTGCCAAACAACTTCAAAAACTTCAAAAATTTGAGATTCCTTTCTCATCACATGAGAATCCATACAGGTGAGAAGCCGCACATTTGTAAAACATGTGGGCAAGATTTCACATACCGCGGTTGTTTGATAATCCACATGCGACAAACCCACACTGGGGAGAAGCCTTATGTTTGCAAGATATGTGAAAAAAGCTTCATAGTTAACAGTGGCTTGAAAGTCCACATGAGAATCCACACAGATGAGAGACCATATACTTGTAAAACATGTGGGAAAGGATTCAGGCAACGTCAACAACTGACTGTCCACATTTGAGCAGTTCACAACAGTGACCGGTCGTATACTTGTGAAACATGTGGGAAAGATTTCAAATGGCAGAACGAGAGAGAGAAGTGGATTGTCTGTCCACACAAGAACACACAGAGATGAGAAGCCTTTTATTTGTAAAACATGTGGGAAGGACTTCAGACAAAGTCATCATTTAAAATTCCACATTACGACATTTCACAACAATGAGAGGCAAAGTGGAGATGCAATTCTTTGTTGTAACCACTAAGTATGAATGTTGATTTTTAGATCAAATAAAATTTTTGACTAACCTTGCACAACCTATTCTCTGCATTGGATAAACTTCTCACATAGTTTTGTTGTGTTCTCCACCACCACTTACTACCTCCCTGAGTTACAAGCTTTATGTTACTGGTACATTCACAGGTTGTGCTGGTATTCAGCACAACCTGTGAACCTGTGAACCTGTGAAACACTCATGACCTGTGTGTGTCATGAGTGTTTCTGCCCTCTACTGGCCACTATGGGTAACAGCACATACAATTAGTGTCGTAATGCGTATTCCCCTTTTCACCACTAGAGGGCATAACTACTCTAGGTCTAATGAAAGTTGTAAATCCTAATAAATGCAGAAAATAGCAAATTTATTTGCCCTCATTAAGTTCTTTATATTTCATATGCTATTCTATTGTATATTAAATGTATTTAAATTAAGTTTAATTTACTGTGAATCAAAGTGTTTATGTATTGTTGCCGTTAAACGTAAAAGAAGTCCACATGAGACTTGTTATTACCGACTTGTGATGACACTGCTCAATATCAAAGTGGAACACAGTAAATTTCAGTCAAGAAATCCTGACATCTCATCTTCATTTCTGTGTTCTGACTGACAAACCTTTCAGTTCCAACACTCAAAATCACATATTCCAACATGTACTGTGTAACAGTTGAAAAAAAAGGAAAGATCATTATAAAGATTCAGGAATCAAAACGTTTGCCCAAATATTGAGGCATTTAATTACTGTGAAAATCTGACCTTCCTTGAAATATATAACCTCCCTGGTAAACTATTTTACCTCCACCAACATGTTCCGTCAAACTGGAAAATGATTAATAAATGTATGTTTAATAATGCCATACCAGAATGGAACAATGGAGTCATAGGCAGTAGAGGAAGATCTATACCTATCAAACACTTAATGGAGAACATTTTTAACTTTTCATCTAATGGAGGACAAAGGTAAAGGATTTGAATAATACAAATTAAATTAATAAAACAATTTGGGTTGTTCTTATAAATTCCACATTGATGTCTCAACAACACGCTTCTCCAGTCAAGTGAAAAGAATCGATAAAACATACAAACACTGAAATTATACAAGATTAAACAACGAAGAGGTGTTACAATATATTACCTGCTTCTACATTTAACAGGAAAACGCTTAGATTGCAAAATTACAAAACTCTGAAATAATATAAAATATAAATACATTTCCATCCATCCATCATCCATCATCCATCCATCCATGGCGGAACAAAATACTCCCTTGTTTCCTTGTCGGACCTTAAACGCTGTGACATCCAGCAGAAGTCAACAACAGGGTCACTTTGCATTAACCGAATGAATTAAACGCAAGTTGATATTGGCGTTTCGCTGCCAGAATTATTCCAGTAAACAACAATGTCTTCACCTGAGTCATCTGAGTATTTACGAGAGTTTATCCACGATCGACTAACTGCTGCCTTTGAAGGAGAAAACGGAACTATTAATGGCACCATAGTCGAGTATGAAGAGGAGAACGATCGCCAACTGATTGAAGTTCACCGGATAGGTATGTAAAGCTTGATTATTTAGAACAACGCAGATCAGAAGACTTCCGTTGCCTACCCTGGTTAACTTTATTCTCATCGCTACATTAATCCATGTGGGTTTGATCGTAAGCAGCTGGACTTCTTGCAGGGATTTTATACCTCCATTAAGTGTTTGGTGTGGCTTGGTTGGCACTGCAATACTAATGTGGGTGGATATAGAACATACACAATACAACGTTGTGAGCTGAAGCCTTGCTCGAGGGTTGGTCTCCCATTAGAGGGCCGGCCCGGTGCTGTCAGTTTCTGATAAGTCCAAGCTTGTGTTTGAGTGGGAGGTGGGAGTCAAACATCAGGTATTGGTCTGTGTGTGTAGGTTTGCAGTCATCGTTGAGTCTACCGTCCACTTCAACACGTACATCACAGTCCAACAAGGCTAGCGAATTAGCTAATACTCTCTGATATGCTCCCTTGTGAACTTTGATGTTGTTGTCCATGACGTTGTAATCTTCAGAGGGTCAGTGTGATCCTGAATGCAAGTTTTTTGGGGGATAATCAGGGTCGGAAGGCATGTGAATATAAATATATGTAATGTTAGAATTCGTAATAAAAAACATTAAATGTTTAAATAAAATAATTTCATTCAGGTTTCATGGAATTATTAAACCCCTTTAAGAATTTAGAAAAAATACCTCTGATCAGGGTGACTATTCAATGAGCTTTATGTCCGTTCAAAAGTGAGGCGGCACAAATAATTCAAAGATTTACTGTGTCAGAATCCATAAAAAACAAGAAATGAATGTATTGATCAGTTAGAAACTTGTGACCATATGAAAGCTTGTCAGCATTGGTCTCACATTTTCCAGGAGGCTTTAGTCTTCATGCCTGTTTGTCCTTATAGAAGAAAACTACCTGCATAGGATGTGGTTCACATTTAAAACTATCTGTATTCAGTCCTTAATCCTGTTATCTAATCCTATTCATTTTATTCTCTATCACTACAGAGCTCCCACTGCAACATGTCTGTAAGGAGGAAGAGGTTCCATCAAACCAGCAACGCTGTAACGAGGAGAAGAACTCCACGATGGACCAAACGGATTCAGAGGCTCCACAGATGAAAGAGGAAGAGGAGGAACTGTGCATCAGTCAGGAGCGAGAGCAGTTTGAAGTGAAGCAGGAGACCGATGCCTTTATTTTGACTCCTACTTATGAGGAAAATTACGACAGTGAAGATGACACTCTATACTTGAATCCTGATGACCCTCTAAGTGCAGCGCAGAAAGAGTCTGCATTCAACATTCCGGTTATAATCTCCGTGGTAGGAGCACCAAACAATGAAAAGCTCTCTCTTCTCTATAACAACTTGCACGTAGCCGAGAGCCAAGGTCAGAGAGGAGGAACATTTGAAAAAGATTTGGAATATATGTCAAAAATTAACTGCAAACTGACCACAGGTGAGAGGCCATATGTGTGCAATCTGTGTGGGAAAGATTTCAAAACAAGTAGTGCATTAACTGAACACAGGAGAGTCCACACAGGTGAGAAGCCATATGTTTGTGGAACATGTGGGAAAGATTTCCGATATAAGGGTAATTTGACAGTCCACACGCGACGAGCCCACACGGGTGAGAAGCCGTTCCTTTGCAACTTATGTGGAGAAAGCTTCATAGTGAACCGTGATCTGATAGACCACATGAGACGCCACACAGGTGAGAGGCCATTCATTTGTAAAACATGTGGAAAAGGTTTCAGGCAACATGCACATTTGAAAGACCACTTTATAAGTCACATTGGTAAGAAGCCGTTTATATGTAAAACGTGCGGGAAAGGTTTCAGCCGCCCGTCTGATTTGAAAATCCACATGCGACGAGCCCACGCCGATGAAATGCCGCATCTGATGGGGAAGCTGTACGTTTGCAAATTATGTGGAAAAAGCTTCAAAGTCAAAAGCGCTTTGACGGAGCACTTGAAACGCCAGACAGGTGAGAGGTCATTTACTTGTGAAATATGTGAGAAAGATTTCAAAAGTAAATGTCATTTGACGGTCCACAAGCAACAAGACCACACCGATGAAAAGCCGTATCTTTGCAAAGTATGTGGAAAAACGTTCAGTGTTAACAGTGCCTACACAATCCACATGAGAACCCACACAGGTGAGAAGCCGTATACTTGTAACACCTGTGGGAAAGGTTTCAGACAACACGGACATTTGCAAGTCCACATCAGAACAGTTCACAACAACGAGAGGCCGTACAGTTGTGAAACGTGTGAGAAGGATTTCAAAACGAAGAGTGCGTTGTCCGTCCACACGAGAACACACACAGTTGAAGGGCCATACATTTGTAAATCGTCGTCATTTGACTTTTCACACGAGAAGTTGACATTTTAGAGCGTTTATTCTTTTACAAAACACTAGAAAAATAAAACTGACTGATCACTTTTGAGTGGCGTTGTATTTGCAAGCTAGAGAACCAATGCCTGCCATGGCAGCTCAGATTCCACTGGTGTCATATTTTGCTCCTTTGCGTCAAAAGAAGACAGTTTTGGTGCTTTGAGCATCTGATTAGGATTGATGCCTCCTTTTAAGGGTTTTCCACGTACATCATACTGAGTTATGCTCTCCCTCAATTTGTTTGAGGGAGAGCATAACTCACTCACATTTAGCACTTTGAGATTTGATCCAAATGTAAAGTGCGTTATAAATTAAATGTAGTATTATTATTATTATTATTATTATTATAATAACTCATCTGGCCTTTGAAGGCCTCAGATTACCCCAAAATGAGATGGAGAGAACTGCTGGGTAGGGGCTGGTGCAGAATACCCCGCCTACTGTGAATGAAAAGGTCCAGAATGAATGGAAATGGATTTCAAATATCTACTATGTATTATGAAACCACTGAAATCTTCATTGCAGTTTTAGATTTTCAGAAAATGTGGAAAAAAATGCATTTGCTTTGACAGAAACTGAAAAACTCATAATCAGATCTGCCTTTTTTCCACCTCAAAAACATAGACCATCCACGCCGTTATCACATCACAACTAGACCGCAGAAACAGCATCCTTTGTGGCACAACATCAAACGCCCTCACTAAAACTCCAGTACATTTCATACTCTGCTGGCCGCCTCCTGACCTACCGGTGCTCCTGTGACGACATCACCTCTGTCATCCAGAACCTCCAGTTGCTCTTTGTCCAACAGTGAATCAAGTTCAAACTCCTTCTCCTCGCCCATAAAGCCCTCCAGGAGCAGGCCCTATCCTACCTCAAGGACCTCCTCCACCCTCAAGCTCAATCCCACGGCCTCACTCTTTGTTCTCCTCGTTACTCCACTCAAGACCAAGCATCGGCCCTGGGGAGACGGACTTATGAGACGGACCCCCCCCCTAGAATTTCCTATATTTATATTTCTAATATCTGATATTGATACTTATTTTAAAAGTTTTTTTTTCCTAGCGTATAAAGCATCTTTGAGTAGTTTGGGAAAAACTCTATTTTTATTATCATGATTTTTTATTTATCACTGTCCTCTCATTGCTACAATAATTAAGTACATTTTTCTGAAGGTGGTATTTTAAAAGTATAAACCTGAATTTCACCAATATAATATGATAATACCGATAATTATGCTGTTTCATGTGACTTACTTGTATAATAAAAAAAGAAAAGAAGTGAAGATGCATTTTTACCTTGTAGCAATTTGAGATTTGATCCAAATGTAAAGTGCATTATAAATTAAATGTATTATTATTATTATTATTATTATTTCTTTGTTGTATTCACTAGAGAGAAAGAAACATTCTTATTATATAAGTGTTGACATTAGATGACATTTGATTTATTTAATAAACATTAAAGTGAGTTATTTCCCCCCCTCTGCTGCAGGTTACAGCCTATGAAGCCAAATTGTATAATATAGATAATATTTCAATTATAATATGACCTGTGACTCCAATGTTATGTGTGCAGTACTGCAGGTTCCAATATTCACCACTCAAAGGCATACTTATATACACTTAATTACAGGTGTTAATGAAAGAAAAACCAGGTCATTGTCTTGAAGTTCTTTGTACTGACAATTCTTGATTTATATAGTACTCATATTTCATTACCTCTGCATCACAGCATTTATGTTTGTTGCTGAAAATGTCAATACGTAATGTTGGAGAAATTGTTTTTATAGACTGGTGATGACGCGGCTGCATAATAAAGGTTACAGATAGAAATCCTGATTCCTCATCTTCATCTCTGTGTTCGGACCAACACAACCTTCTGTTTCCTCAGCTAAACCTAGCTGCTTACTTCTCAAACCTTAGTATTCTAACACTATATTAAAATACATAAATATCAAAATGTGGGCCAAAATGTTATTTTTTTTTATTACATTTTGACAAGGATCACAACATCAGAAAAAGAGATCATTATATATATATATAGGAAATTATATATATACAGGAAATTATATATATATATATTATATGCTTGCATCTGATGGATAAAAAGGTAAAACACAAGATTAAGTTCAGTTTAATAACAACCACAATTTAGCTCGCCTAATAAAATTAATTTAAATGTCACAAAAAAAAGCCAATCATGCTAATCTGTTTCTCAGTTATTTTGTTTTTTTAATTATAATTTTTTTAGTTTATTGAACATAACCCGTTCGACTGTGTATCACGGAAGGAAATGCTCCTTGTTCCTTGCCGGACCTCTAGCGGTGTAACATCAAGCGGAAGTCAACATGCGCCCATACCGTTAGTCACATAGGTACATGCTAGGTCTATTACAGTGAACAATAATGTCTTCAGTTGAGAAGCTGAGAGAGTTCATCAACGAACGACTAACCACTGCTGCTGAAGAAATATTCGGAGCTTTTAAAGACATCATCATTAAGTACGAAGAGATAGACTGTCAACGCAAACTGCTGGAAGATCACAGGAAACCGGAAATAAAGTTACACAGGCTTGGTATGTAAAACTTGATCATTTCGACATGTAAGAGGGACTTTCTTTCTCTATAGACAATCCAACTTGTTTAAATATGGACTGTTTCTAGATCTACATTAGTTAATTTCCATCCCCGTAGTATCCCGGCTGTGGAACGCCAGCCATAGACTCTCTAAAATGACATGGGTGAAAGAGCTGAGTAAGGTAAAGTCCATGTTGTTGTTATAGTTTGTCACGTTTATTTGGGGCACGTGGTGTTGGTTTTGGGAGCAATCAGCATTTCACCATCTACTGTCAGCTTTGTGAATGAATGGAGATAGGGGTGAGCGAGGAAGATGTGCTTTAAATGTAACTTGCTGGTTAAATATTACAAATATATGACGACATTTCATTTCTGAAGGTGAAAACGGTCATGGTGGCAGATATTTTATTTTGGCAATATCTGATGTTAACGATTGATTGTAAGTGTGAGTGTTTGTATGTCTCTATTTGTCGGCCCTCTGATGACGAGTCGTCCTGGGTGTCCCCCACCTCTCGCCCGATGTCAGCTGGGATGGGCTCCAGACCCCCCCCCCCCGCGACTCTGAACAGGATAAGCGGTTCAAGCTTAGCAATATAGAGGCTTGTTGTATTTGGATAATGAGAAAAATAATGAATTATGTCGGAAAAAACGGCCATCACTTTTTTAGTGATAAAGAGATGATTATCTTGTTGAAAATAAATGTTCACCACCAGGGCCGTTCTCCGTTTCCCCATCTCATAAAAAAACATTCGAACATATACCGATTTGAATCTTAAAAGCAGGGAGGTCCAACCTCTTTAGGGTTGATACACCTGTGGGATGTGCTGCAGAGGAGAGTCCACAAGCGTCGACCCCAGAACCTGAAGGAGCTGGAGAGTTTCTGTATGGAGGAATTGCCTCAGATCTTCTTCATGTGACTTCGTCAGGCACTACAGAAGGAGTCTCAGGGCTGTTATTGTGGCAAAAGGGGGCTTCGAAAAATATTAAAGGCAGGGTGCCAATAACCACTTACCAATTACCACTCCATATCGATGCAATTTAATCCGATTCGTTTTTGTTCTATGTTGCTGCAGAGCTCCCGCCGCAACATGTCAGTAAGGAGGATGAGGTTCCCTCTGACCAGCAGCTCTGGAACCTGGAGAGAGACTCCCTTATGGACCAGGAAGACTCAGAGGCTCTACAGGTGAAAGAGGAACAGGAGGAACTCTGCATCAGTCAAGAGGAAGAGCAGCTTGAAGTCAAACAGGAGACTGATACCTTTCTGTTGACTCCTACTGATGGGGGAAATTACCCCAGTGAAGAAAAACCTCTGAGCTTGAATCCTGATGGACCTCAAGGTGTAGCACAAAAAGAGTCTGCAGTCAACATACCATTTATAATCTCTGTGTTAGGAGAACCTAACAGTGACCAGCTGCTCTCCAACAACTCTTTAGCCGTGAAGCAAGATCAGAGGGGAGAAACATGCGAAAAAAATGTTAAGTTGAAGTCAAAAAGTAATCTTAAAACGAACACAGGTGAGATGCCATACAATTGCCAATTGTGTGGGAAAGCCTTCAAAAAGTGGATATTATTTTATCATCATATGAGAATACATTCAGGTGAGGGTCCATATATTCCACATTCCACGCGCCGTAGTCGTTTGAAAATCCGCATGCAACAAACGCCTACTGGGGAGAAGCCGTATGTTTGCAAAATATGCGGAAAAATCTTCATAGTCAAAAGTGACTTGACGGTCCACATGAGAACCCACACAGGTGAGAGGCCATATACTTGTAACACGTGTGGGAAAGGATTCAGACAAAGTACCCATTTGAAAGTCCACATTACAACGGTTCACAACAATGAGAGGCCGTACACTTGTGAAACATGTGGGAAAGATTTCAAAAGGCAGGGTGCATTGTCTGTCCACACGAGAACACACACGGATGAGAAGCCTTACATCTGTAGCACGTGTGGCCGAGATTTCAGACAAAGCCACCATTTAAAAGACCACATTAGAGCGCTTCACAACAATGAGAGGCCGTATATTTGTGAAACGTGTGGGAAAGAATTCCGCCAGAGTCATCATTTTAAATACCACATAAGAACAGTTCACAACGAGGGAGTAGACTTGTGAGACGTGGGAAAGATTTCAAAAACAAAGAGTTTCAAAACATTGTCCGTCCACACGGGAATCCACACAAATGGGAGGCCGTATATCTGCAAAACGTGGGAAAGTTTCAGACTACGTCAACATTTGACTGTCCACACAAGAACAAAACGACTGACACATGCTGTTGGATTTGCAAGCTAGATGCTGACTAGACACTGAGCCCAGATATCTGGCTTCTCAGTTACCTGTTGTCATAAAAACGGATATCAAGAGTTCAATGATAGTTTGAACGTCCGAATGTGACTCCTAAGCAATAAAAATTCTACCCCGGTAACAACATTAGTTTGATCGTTATTTAAGATAAACATGTCAGGATGAAGGTCAGAGTTATTTGGAGATAATTTTCTATCCTCTCAAAAATTTACCGATAATTTTGGCTATTTTCTTATAATAGATTTGTATATGTTTAATAATAATAATAATAATAATAATAATACATTTAATTTGTAACGCACTTTACATTTGGATCAAATCTCAAAGTGCTAAAAGTGTTTCTACCTAAACAATTGATCCCAAGCTGGACAAATTACTTGTTACATTAAAATGTTTTTATTCTTTTAACCAGTTACTACATCTTTTAGGTATTTAGCCCCCATCTGCAATCCTCTATTTTTGTGTGGATCTCTTTGACCTCTAACTGAGTCAGCAAAGTCTCAGCCTGACAAATCGGGCAAGGACTTTGGAGTAGGGCCACCACTCTGAGCCAAAAGAAGCCTGTTGAAATGAGATGGAGAACACTGCTGGGAAGGGAGATTTGTAAAATAATTTGCGTGGCTTGGTGCCACCATAACAAAACACTGAAGAAATGGAAGATATTTGATGGAAATTGATTGCTGTGACATGAAGTATTTTATTTCCATATTTTCATTTAGAAGTAGGGTTTAACAAAGTTTATTATAACTGCTGTTCCCTCCTTGTTGCACTGTTAAAGTATGTTCTATTTCAACGTTCAATATTGAATATATCAAGTGGAATTTAAACATAAGATCACAATGTTGTTACTTACCTGACCTGATTTTAGAAAAGAGAAGATGCAGTTCTTTGTTGTAACCACTAGAGGGAATAAACTTATTACTGTATATTAAATATAATATAAGTGTTGACATGACATCAAATAAACATTATTAACTAACTACACAGAACTTTTCGTTCTACATTAAACTGTTATAAATGTGTTATGGTGCCCATCTTGACTTATTACCTCATTGAAGTACAAACTTTAAGTTATATGGGAGTCAATATACAGGTTTTAATTACCTGCTTGCACTTCACAATACACATTCGGACACTTTTTCCTATGTACACAGCTGTTTGCACTAAAATTGTAATAGTATAATGATATTAGTAGAGGACTTTTCTAATTATATAAATGTATACCAGGCATAATAATGGCTTGCTCGATTATATGACTACTGATAACACAGTCACCACCATATTGTTCTACATACATCTACATAGGTACACAACATATATGAAATTTGGAATTATCAAAAATGAGAAAATGTGACAGAGAAAATCTATTTTGTGACGTGACATAGATATATGATGTATGATCAAATCCCTGAGTTTTTCATTGAATTATTTCACAATAAAGTTACTCTTTTTTTTTAATCATTATTACTTCCCTTTCGTTTATTTTCTCTCAATGCTGAATTTCGATGGCTTGAAGAGGATATTCACCGTATGGACCGATTTAACTTGCTTGAAGAAAGGTGAAGATGAAGTTCTCCGTTGTAACCACTAGAGGGATGAAACACTTTAAATATGAGTGTTGACAGTATTACAAATAAGCATATTATTTACAGAAAATCTTACATCTTACATTAAATGTTTATGTTTTAATCAAATTCAGAACTATGTTGATTTATCTACCGCGGAACAGAATTCTCACTATTTTTCTTGTCGGAGCTTTAACTGTGTGACATAAAGCGGAAGTCAACAACGACTGCCTTTTAACGTATGCTGAATGGATTAACCCAATTTGGATATTGTGGTTGCTTTTGTTGATCTAGTAATTCCAGTAATCAACGATGAACTCCGCTACTGAAAACAAATTCGAAGATTTTGAAATCGACGATTTGATTGATCGTCAGCGTAAACTGTTAGATGCCGTCAGGAGGCAGGAAATCGAGTTGCACGGAATTGGTATGTGAAACGTCTACATGCAGCCAACCTTGTACTCATATGTTACACCATTGTAGGGCTTTTCTCAGATACCAATACATCTACATCGCCATCTACATCATAATGACGCAATGGTTCGAGGCATCAAAAGCAGTGATTGCACTGAGAATGAACAAATTAGAGGGTTCCCCATTTTCCGCCTGGAAAAGGATACCAATTGTTGATGTTGTTGAAACCCTTTGATGTCCTAACCATGAAAAAAAATGAAATATTAAAATAGTATTGCTTTGAATGTTTTCTTTCTTTTCGTGGTATTTATTAATTTTATAGACATAAATATAAATGTAAGCATGTTTCTAATCATGTAAACTAAAAACTAAAAATCTGACTTATTAAAAATTTTCATGATTAAATTAAAAAAAACTATTTGACCTATTATTGCCTTACATGGATTCCTGGGGGGAGTTATAATAGTAATTATAATAATATTACATTTAAATTTATAACGGACTTTACATTTTGATCAAATCTCAAAGTGTTTATGGATCGATAGAAACTTATTATTTAGTCGTTGCAGAAGCTCCAACGTACACGTATTCTAAAGGTTACTAAAAATGAAGACATAATATATAATCAGACTAAAAATGCAGAAAAACATTTTTATATCGTAAATTGGTTCAGTCCAACCAAGTGCATACATTTTTCAATAAGAAATACTCAAAATATCCTCGACCAAACAGTTGAGCAGAAAATTAAATTGTTATCAGAGCTGTATCAGTGCTCTAGGGGGAAAAGACTGAATATTCTTATCTATCTTATAATGACTTGGGTAGCAACTACTTTTACAGGACTTTGTAAATGGGTCTGTAATTTACCAAGGAGTATTTGGTCTACATTGAAATTTTTTTTTGTAATATTATGAGGAAAAAGTTGTAAATGTACAAGAAAAAAAAGTATTTTGTTAACTGCTGTCTCAGGCAGTGTTGCTGTGCTACAAACACATAAACTTGAGGCGCGTCAATTTGTCTATGAACTAATCAGGAGTTACTTTAGGGAAACTATATTATTTAAGCATCAGAATACATTATGCGGTGATTAAATCCGTCACTGCAGCCATTAATTTCTATGCCACAAAGTTTTAATTAATCATCAACCACTATTTCATGTGAAATGCCCAACCCCTGTAAAAACAACAAACTGATGTAAACAACGACAGCCCTGCTGCCATCTCCTGCGCCACTAATGAGAGATTAAGAGTCGTTTGGGATACAATGGCCTCGATCATCTGCATCATTTGAGTCATTAGCATAATGGGTGTGAACGATGATGAAACTGTCTTGGGACTCCTTTTTACATGTGGGTGATAGGTAGTGTAGACCCCCGCACCTGAGGGCACCGACATTTCAGGGAGGCAGACAGGCTTCTTTCAATCCGACAACAAACACGGTTTCACCTCAAAGACAAAATACTCAAGCATAAACAATGAGGAGTGCTTTAATCTGTATGTGAGGTAGAGCAAACAACCACCCCGCAAGAAAATTAAAACAGCAGATTTAACTTATCAGGACTAAGCGGCCTCTTGAAGACAAAGGGCGCACATTTGAAGACAACAACGTTCACATTTTAAACAGAGAAAATGTAATAAATACTGCGTTCTAAGCCTTTTCTATTTTTTCACTGTCACTGCAGAACTGCTACAGCTTGTCTGCAAGGAGGAAGAGGTTCTCTCTGACCAGCATCTCTTTAAGCATGAGATAAACTCCAGTCTGGACCACGAGGAACCAGAGGCTCCACAGATGAAAGAGGAACAGGAGGAAGTTTGCATCAGTCAGGAGGAAGAGCAGCTTGAAGTGAAACAGGAGACCGATGCTTTAATGTTGACTCGGACTGAGCACAGGGAAGAAGAGACTTTGTACTTGAATCCCGATAAAACACTATCTGTACCACAGACAGAGACTGCGATCATCAACCCGGTTATAATCTCTGTTGTGGGAGCACCAAACAGTGATTGGCAGCCCTCTACTGACTTAGATGCACCTGAAATCCAAGATCAGCAAGGAGACATCTGTGAAGAAGATTTCAAATTCAAGTCAAATATTGATTTTAAAATGATCGCAGGTGACAGGCCATACATTTGTCCAACGTGTGGGAAAGATTTCAAAACCAGGAATGTATTGTCAGTCCACATGACGGTCCACAGAAACGAGAGACCATATGTTTGCCAAACATGCGGCAAAGATTTCAAAACGAGAACTGTGTTTTCAGTCCACATGAGAATCCACACAGGTGAGAGACCATATATTTGTAGAACGTGCGGCAAAGATTTCCGACAGAATTATCATTTGACAGGCCACATGAGAGTCCACACGGGTGAGAAGCCATATATTTGCGAAATATGTGGGAAAGATTACAACCGGAGTCATCGTTTGACGGTCCACATGCGACGAGCCCACACCGGTGAGAAGCCCCATCTTTGCAAACTATGTGGAAAACGCTTCACAGTCAGCAGCGCCCTGACCGTCCACATGAGAATCCACTCGGGCGAGAAGCCGTATGTTTGTAAATCATGTGGGAAAGATTTCAGGCGACGCCATCATTTGACGGCCCACGCAAGAACAGTTCACATCAACGAGAGGCGATATCTTTGCACGACAGAAAAAAAAGACTGTCAACCAAGTTTTTAAAGCACAAACGATCACTAATATTTGCCCAGGGTATTTGACCATGAAACCTACCCCTAGAAATTGTCTTTCTGGATTCACTGTGTCCGATTAGGTTCTAAATGTGTCTGTGATGAGGAAAAATCTTGTCTTCTGATCATTTGAAGAGAAGGGAACAGGAGGATACTCAGTCTTTATATATGGGTTTATTACAGACAGACCTTTCATAACAGACATATGCAAGTCTCACACCAGAAGCATGTAAATCCCATCTCGAGAAAAGTTTTGTTCATGAGGTCATTGACTTTTGTCATGATCTTTGTTACTGTCAGTTTATTTGGCACCCTCAGATAAAGCAGCACGCATATTTTTGTCAGACATAACACCAGAAACGACCTCAGAATCAAATTGTGGGAAAGGGATTGTTTTCCTTTCCCGGACAGCCTTGTTCTGAAAACTGGCAACGCTACGACTTGGACCACGACCATTCATTAAGCTCAAGTGATGGGAGTCAATGAGGCGAGTCAACGGCTGCTATGGAACTCATCTTTATGTCAGAAGTCTTGGGAGAAGAAGAGTAAACGATTGTGGAACTTTCCCTGGATGTCACAAAGAGGATCTGTCCGTCTAAGAGAACTTGAACAAATGATTGGTGATGTCATGAACTGACTATCAAGTAGCTTGCTACCATGTTTGCTGTACCTGGTAAATGAAGATAAAACAAACCGAGAACCCATGAACAATTAACTAGAAGGTTCATCAATACAGTCTTAATTTAATGTAAAATCTTTTGCTTTGGTCTAACGCTTGTTTTGTGTTTGCCCTGTATTGTAAGTGTCTATAAATACATATATATTGGTCGTCTTCAGAACTGGTCTTCAGAAGATGCGTGTCTGGCATCTGGGAGCGATGCCAGACACGCAATTTAATGGCTGGGTCCATTAAATGGCTATGTCCAGATAATATCCAAATTAGCCTGCAGGGACGTAGTCTGGACACGGTAGAACAGTAGTCTGGACACGGTAGAACAGTAGTCTGGACACGGTAGACCAGTAGTCTGGACACGGTAGACCAGTAGTCTGGACACGGTAGAACAGTAGTCTGGACACGGTAGAACAGTAGTCTGGACACGGTAGAACAGTAGTCTGGACACAGTAGACCAGTAGTCTGGACACGGTAGAACAGTAGTCTGGCAAACGAGAGGTTTTGTTTGAGCCCCGGACGAATTACGATGCTTGTGATAAATTATCTCAAGGCCTGTTTGTTCCACTTCGATTGTGGCCCATGTAAGTGTCTGAGTATCTCTCCAAATTTACAAATAATTTGCTGATTAAAGCAAATTACTTAATGCGCCATGTAATGTCTGTGGAAAGAGCGATGTGATGCAGTTTTTACAGGAATCAGGATGGGTCAGCATCTCCAGATGTGTCCGTGTAGATTCCCCTTCATCCAGGTCATGGTAATCCATGTGGGTTGAATCCAAAAAAACAGAAATCCAGCTGTTTTGGATTCAATCCACATGGATTATGTCCAGATCATTTTCGGGATCAGTTTGTCCTGACAAATGAAGTTAGGTGAAACAGCTTTCTGGTTTAACATCTGTTTATGTGAAGCAGGAACAAACCACCCCGGTTACCAATGCAGACTTTCACTCCCAGTTCTACAAACCGCCAAATCTAAGTCCGCTTCTCCCGGGGCCACTCGGTTTATTTGTACTGAAACGTGAATAAATGTAGTGTGAAGTGAAACAAAGATGTATATGTTTTTTGTCTCTTCTTCATTGAATTTACAGGTTTATGAACATAACAACATTTTACTGTACTGATGTTGTGATGCCCGACCAAATAAAAAAAGAGTGGATGAGAACAATCCACCTGACAAATATCTGAGTAACTCAAACTCAATCTATCTTCTGTTTCAATATCTAATATCTTCATGAGAACACGAGATAATGAATTAGTATAACTTCATGAGAAAGTCTCAACAAAGACATCACATAAAGGTGACATATTTTGAAGCACATAAGACATTGTATTATGCTATTACCTAACAATGATTTTATATTCTGATTATAAGGCCATTAATAACGGTCATTAATATCACTGCAGAGAGTTTTCATTTTTGAGAGAACAAATTCTCATTTTACTTTCAAGTAATTATTAAATATATAAAGAAAAGTATAAAAACAAAATTGAATAAAAAAATTATGCTAATGTCCAACAGATCAGAACTTTTCTTGATATATTATAGTTTCAGTTCATTATATGCACAAAGGAAGAAAAAGAAAAAGAAAACCTAGAACAAGAAGAACGGAGGAGGTTCCAAGATGGCGCTTTGAGCACACTTCTTGAGTCGACGTCATTTCTAATAGATTTCCTCAACCGAACAGAAAGTATCAAGATGAACATATCTTGAAAAATGACAATCGTCCCTTCTGTGCCAAGATGTTGAGATTGGCTTCAGACAAAATGAAGAAAGCGGAGAGATGGAAAAGACTGCATGCAACGCT
This sequence comes from Lophius piscatorius, assembly GCA_009660295.1. Taxonomy (NCBI): domain Eukaryota; kingdom Metazoa; phylum Chordata; class Actinopteri; order Lophiiformes; family Lophiidae; genus Lophius; species Lophius piscatorius. Next base: position 34,797 of record VRLP01004617.1, read on the forward strand.
GCAAATTTAGCTTGCAATACTTTTCCCATGGCTAACAACAAAACTGGAATTACCAGCAATGCTGCAATACAAAACAAATCCCTGATTCAATCCAACAAATGAAGGCAAAAAAAAATCCATTCCATCTCTGTAGACATCAACTCTGTTAAAGGGAAAGCCTCTCAGTTTGATTTACTTTAGCGGGGAGGAAAAAAAGCATTTTGGAGATAAGATGTAAAGAGCTGGAGAGGCATTTACCCCCATTTTTCTGTTTCTATGGGGGAAAATGTGTTGAACTGTTAGTCCAAGAAATCTGAACAGATGGGTGTATTTAGACATCTTTAGTTTATTTAACAATAATGAGCTGGCTCCTTCACTTGTTGGGAATATGTGAGAAACTCATTAATAATTATACTTTTCTGAACCTTATTCGAAAAGTCTGTGTAATTCTGGATGTGGTGTGGAGTCTTTCCAACTAAGGGTGCAAAGATCATTGCTATATTTTTAGCTATGTTGTTTGTGGCCGAGTTCACCCTGCTTATAATGGGTCGCAGTTGAGCGAAAAAAGCAATAGAGCGATATGGGTTCTGCAGTATCCTCAAATGTGGCCTACCTTTACATGGAGAAAGTGGAACATATAGCTCCAACCTCCTTCAAGGGGACAACACCTAGCCACTGGTTCAGGTTTGAACATATGGCTGACACATGGGCCAAAATTAAAACCTGCCAAGTTGAGGCTTTCATGGACCACATCGACGCCATGGACAGCAACGTCAAGTTCAAAGGGAGGACACCAGAACGCATACTCTTCCCTTTTTGGAAAGTGGAGTATATGCCGAGGTGGACGGTAGACTCAATGTTGAAGTTCACTATAAACCCATACACATATGCCAGTACCTGCTGTTTGACTCCCACCACCAAACACAAGTAGGGTGTTATCAGAAACTCACATCACCGGGCTCATAATACCCCCATGAAGGCAGAGGTAAAATAAAGGGAACACATTAATATCAAGACGGCTCTGAAAGCCTGTAGCTACCGAGGCTTCATCAAGTCTGCTGAGAAATCCCAGAAGAAAATCTCCACAGAGGAGAAGAAAAAGTTGGGAAAACACTATCATCCAATACATGGTTGGAGTTTCGGGAAAATATGCAGTATTTTCTCCAAACGTAATATCATAGTTCAATTCGAACAGTGCAAAAGTGAAGCGGAAAGGTTTCCAAGATGGAGGTGAGATCTGCTCCACTGGATGGTTTAGAGCTGGTGGAACTGACCAAAAGACATGAAGCAGCGGTGGAGGTGACAGGGTTGCAAATGTTCTTTGTGAGTGGCGAGGTTGGGCAAGAGTAGAAATTAGCAAATCAAAGGGATGGCCCAGGTTAGACGTCTTGCAGACAAAGACAAATCCCCCACATACGATGCAGACTTGACATCTCTCTCCAGACAGTTTCACCATCGTCCACACACAAAAGCACATAATGTAACTCACATGGTACCCCAGCAGTGGGACCCAAACGACACTTAACGTCCCGGACCCACCCTCTTTAGTTATGCATGGTCAACTGTTTCTCGTAACCTAAAGACTCTCTACGGGTCGTACACCTACGGGAGGATAAATAGTCCCGACTTCCCACCAGTCGGTCAGAATTGAAGAAGCGTTGTGGAAGAGAGGTAGAACGTCCTGAAGTCTAAACAGAGGTTAAATTACTTGAGTTGGAACTTTGAAGGATCACCATGACCTGGCTCAAAGAGAAACTGAACCGTGGTAAGTAAATTTGAAACAAGCATGTAATGATTCTAATTCTTGTTCAATACTTTAAACCTCTCATGCAAAAAGAGTTCAAATAGTGGCTTCAAAGGGATTTGTCTTTGAAGAGTTTAACCCTGATTACCAAAGCAAAAGGTTTATACAGTTGCACCTATGCAACACTTTTTCTACATGTTCTTTAAAGATACATATAAATTTAATATATAAAACAAATTCTTTCGAAATTTCACATACAGACAGTCCTTGCCTGGTTATAAAAGCACAGTATGTCAATATGGTATGACAATTACCTCGTGGATTAACGGATTGTAATGTTAGCATCTCGAAATCTATATGTACCGCTATATTCTTTATCAGTTGTCGGAGTTATTCGTTCCATTTTAATGACTCCGTTATTCTATATCCTATTTCGTGTCTCGTCTGTTGATGAAAAAGTCAAATAACGGACATCAAATGTAGAAGAACCGAGAAGAAAGAAAAGAAAGCGGAAGTAAACATTCTCGGATTCGCTAGGTATCTGGGTAATGTAGTTCCCTTGCGTAAAATTACAGTATCGACGGTCCTACGTCATCAGTCGGTCATGTAGCTAGCAGCACCACGTAACGAAGAGCGCTTGGTAAGTCGTACTACTCGTTAAAGTTACCCGATTGTACAAATTGTTGTAATTTTGTTTAATTTTTAAAGTTGTTTGATAATGCCACTATCAGCGTCGTTTGAGGTAGAGCTATACTTGTCGACCAACAGGGCGATTGAACTTGACGATAAGTTGCTAAATTCAAAACATGAGGTAGTTAGCTTAACAGCGATACTATCAACTGGCAATTTGGCAACAGAAAAACAATTTAAGGTTGTTAAAAAAGGAAAAAGAGTAACACTAGGTGATGTTACATCTTTTTATCGAAAGATATAAAGGCCTTTTCAGGATAACTCTAAACAGTTTGGATCACACAAGCCATGGCCTTGTCGAACATGTAGATGGGTACTACTGAAAAAAGGTGCTAGTCTATCGCACGCTGTAGCAACGATATGCCATAAAGTTAAGACTTGAGAAATTCCTCCGAGGGAGTTTGAGGTACTGACGTGTGTGTACGGGATAACCGGGTGTCGAAGGCTGTCGGCTGAAACATCAGTGTGCCTTGGTTTGACGTCACCGTATGAACTTCGTTTGAATGTTAATTCTTAAAACAACAGTTAATTCTTGCTGCACAATAGTGCTGTTTTAAGCCTTACTAGGTGGACGTTGTATGATTTAAAATTAGATCACTCTTCCTATATACAGAGGAACAGGTAAGAATGCTACTTCTATACCCAACAAGATTAGTGTGAGTGAGTGCTGGAGTACTGGTACTCTAGTCTGTGTATTTGTGGAGATTACCTTCCTTAACAAGAGTAGAAAGGTATCAGTTTGACTTTGGTTTTTATTTTTTTGTCATGCAGGGATGGCGGGGGAGAGGAGTGGAAAGGATACAGTTTCAGAGTACCTGACCCAGAACCCGCATCTAGCCCAATGGGTCGACACTTTGAGGGGCTACTTTGAGACCAACAAGCAGTGGTTTGCCAGAAGAGAGTTCATCCTGCGGAATATGGAGTCCTTCCCAAATGTGCAGCCAGGAGTCCCAAGTAACTGTTTGGACAAACTGCTCTGTCTGTCCATGGTGTGGGCAAATCAAATCTTCCTTGGCTGCAGGTAACACTCACTGACTAAGCAGCATTTTTAAAACTGGAATGCAAGATAAAGGATGATGATGATGATGATGAATATCTATTTTCTCTTCATCTTTCAGCTATCCGCAGGCTGTAACGGAGAAGGTCAAGGAGATGGGTGAGGGGATAGTTGTAGAAGACGCCCCAGCTCACAGAACAACTATGGATGGAGTCATGGCCAAAGGGAAACGGAAGGCAACAGTTGGTAAGACTTATTAATATTTGCTTCTAATAAACCTTTGGGCAAGTTTACAAAACCGCATGATTCATATTGAGTAGTAAACCAAACCTTTTTTGTAGTCTTGTGTAATATTTCTCGTTCACTGGGAATGTGCTGATTAGCTGGGGCATAGTGAACCAGAAAAACAACACAATTTTTTTTTTTAGCAGTTTGTGCTAAAAAAATGCTGTTTTGTGGGGTCAGACACCATAGACTGGTCGGGATTCCTACATCGATTGAGTTTTAGGGCTTGTTCTTATTTCCTGTTTCCAACTAGTCAATTTCAGGACAAACTGTTTAGTTGCTGTCGAATATATCCACCCTGTGACTGGTGCCGTGATAAACAAGAATATACTTAATTAATCCCTTGAGGCGAAATGTCTGTGGTCTGTTGTGTGCAGCAACACACAACACAGTTACATGAATGAGAGTTTAGGGTGAGGGATTGTGGCTGTGATTGTGTAAGGGTTGTATAGTTTGATATGGTCATACGCGTAGACAGAAATTATTTGTGCCTTTCAGTCAGAACAACTTGACGTCAATAGTCATTCAACCTTCAGAGGATCCTCTTTTCCTACTTTCCAAAGTAAGGGTTGCATTAAGGAGTTGCTTGTTCTTGTATATTTGTTTCCCCAGTTTTATGTTGCTGAATAAAGGACTCACATCTCTTTTTACTAAATGCAGTCATTCACTGCATCTTTGAATATTTTAATGTCGTACGGTTGCACAATTAATTTAATCAATAAAACGTTTTGCTTTCCACAATCAAATGAACATAGTCAAGCAATAGTTGCATTTTAAATACTACCCAGGGAAATCTCTGCGGTACAGCAAATCAAGTGCTCCCTAAACAACTGCTTGGGAAAGGTATTAAGAACTGCTACTAAATTAGATGTGGTTGAAGTATTATTAAGTTCCTAGCAGAGAGGAGGAGTTGATATTTAATTTAAGTGTAAATAGGTATGTATACATGGCAGACCAACCTTTCGAGTCCTCCCCTTAGCAACAAAAGCCGATGTTCTCATTCTTATCATCATGGTACCTGGAGAGTAAACCAATGTCAGTTTACTTCACTAACTGACAACACACTGAGGTGCCAGTAGTTTATTATCAGTTTACCTGACCTTTGTTTGTTGTCGTGTCTGCAGAGGGTGATGCTGACAGCTGTGCGAAAAGAGTCAAAAGTGGGCCAAATGATGTTGACAGTCGAGCTGCTGGAAGGACATCTACGAGGCCTGCGGATCAGAAATCGGGACCCCCACCACAGGCTCCGGCAGAGCACCAGCCTTTTTTCAACCGTCTCTACAAGGCAGTGGCTTGGAAACTGGTCTCGGCAGGGGGCTTTGGCCCCAACTTGGACCATTTTGAAATACTTCGGAGCTGTGTGGAATCGTGTAAACAGACCCTGGTCTGCGTGCTTGTGCCACTGAAAGACATAACAGGACTCCCTGCAGGACGCACACAGAAGGAAGGCCACGTGTGTGAGATTCGCTGTCAGACTGTTTACTTGGGAACTGGATATGGCCGGGATGAGATTGCTGCCAAAGCCATGGCTTCCAAAGAGGCCCTAAAAGTCTTTCAAGGGAGGAAAGTGACTGTTAAGATCTGCAGAAGGAGGTACAAAGGGAAAGATGTGGACGATTTGATGTTGTTGGACGAACAGCCTCGGAGTCAGGGCTTTCCTCCTGCACTCAGCCACCCGTTTCAGGATGAGCAGCTGGACGGTTCGTCATAGAGCACACAATTTGTGTTGTTTGACCTGCTAATCAAGTAGAGCTACTGAAGAAATTAATGACCGTTTCAGGACCATACTTTTCTGCATAGTTATATCATAACGTGACCTGGATGATCACAACACATTTCCCTTTATTATTTGGTTTTACAATATTGGCTTCTCTCTGGTAGACAAAGGTCTGGACATCATTACCAACAAGAATGAATCTTATTCTATACTAGATGATCAAACCACCAAGTTATGTAGCCAGTGGATGGTCCCAGCAATTAACTATCTAATAGTTAAAGGAAGGAACACTTAGCCATTAAAATGAAGCCAATCATTCATCCACTCATCTTTATGGCTTTGGAAAGTATACTTTGTTTCTTGCGTGACCAAACTTTTCTGAAACTAAACAGCACTGTAGCAACTGAAGACAATGGGGATGCGTGCACCCACCACAGACGGGAAGCATGCTAATACTTAGTCTACATTTCTGCTTTCAGGTTGTAAATAAGACCTTTTCAAATCGTTTTGAGATCTAAGTTGGATAATGTTGCATGAGGTGTAGCAAGAAGTCATGAGGTGTATGTTCGTTTCTGTTGACACTTGTTCAGGAGAATGCTTCAATGCTGTTCTGATGTAATGATCAGAACAGAATGGTTTAAGTAACTTATCCCAACTTGGACGAGTGGATAGAAGACTTAATATTCATTGTGGACGAAACTGTCTAAAATGAAGGCAAAAATGTCAGCTGAAGCACCGGTGGTGCAGTGGTCATCACTGTTGCCTTAGAGCAAACGGTTTCTGTCAGTGAAAGGAGGTATTCACCTACATACAATGTAGGTGAATGTACATACAATGTAGGTGAATTGTCCGTAGGTGTGACTGATTGTTTCTCTATGTGCTAGTAATGTTACTTTTCCAAGATGTACCCTGCCCTCCTGCCTAATGTCAGCAGAGATGAGCTTGAGCCCCTACTGGAATCTGCACAGGATAGACAGTAACAGAACGTCAACTTTCCCAGAGCATGTTTTTGATTAGTCATTCCTGTGGTGAGAAGATATACAGGATTGACAACACACGTGAAACTGGCTGCTGCTTGTTCATTTTACTGATTATTTTATTATATCACATGTACGAACCAATAAGTTTAATTTCCTGTCACTCTGCCAGTTTTCAGATTTTGGGAGCCGGATGCAGTCAGAGCTAATTTAGAAGTCGTACGTTTTTGTTTTAATAAACATTCAACGCTTGTGTTCTAAACAGCTGAATATGAAAATTTGTATAAACCTGGATTTTATTTAGATATTTCTATTTTTTGACTGTTGGATTCATGATACCAATGCTTTTTTCTAATAAGTAGTTGTTGGCTTTCCCGCTGTCTTAATATACGGCTGTTGCCGTAACCTCTTGGAATTTTTTCGGATGCTTATCATGTTTCTTACATAGCCAGGAGAAAATGGAACTTAAATAATCAAAACCTCTAAGCTAATATACAAATATTGTTATGATTTTGGTGACTCAAGCCGTGTTCAAACTGCTGAGTAGTGATTCTATAAGAAGAGACTGTTTTCTTTTAGTTTTTGCTGGCTTTTATTTTCCAAACCCAACTGCAGATAAACTTTATTTTATTGTCTAATCGCCGTGATTGAATAATCACACTGATAAAAAATAATTGAGCTTTATTTTTGGTTCATTTTTCCATTTTGCATTGAATTGTTGGTATGATGATGCTGGTCCATGTCGCTGTATGTTTATAAAAGTCACGATGTAACAATCTGTTTTTTTTTAATAAACATAATTAAACCGTTTTCAAGTTTATGTTTGGATTTACTTACAGAGGGGCAACGACCATTATAACTAGACCACCGTTACCATGGCACAACTGTACCCAAAGGTCATTTTTTGAGTTTATCAAAACTTTACTTTACCAGTTCAGTCTGGTACCAGATCAGTCATCCTTTTTGCAAGGGTGAAAACACGCAGGAAGGCGGCAGCAAACGTCAAAATATACACAGAAAAACACACAAAAGAATGCACAATTGCCATAAAGATATGGTAAGGTAGAGCTTTATTTATAGTGCACCTTTAAAAACAGGTTATAAAGTGCTTCACAAATAGATGATAAAGTTCTTAAGCGTCAAAATAAAACAAAAAAAACAGGAGACAAGAGAATTCTTAAAACCAGCATTACAAACCACAAACATCAAAACTGTATTTTTCAGACTAACAGTAAATGAGGCAGACAATAAAAAAATGGAACATTTGCCATGGTTCTTTATGAATGAACAAGTTATCAAGTTGGTAAAAATCGGAGGCGGAAAATATGCAATACAAATTACTTTTTTATTACATGTTTTTTATTGCAAAATTACTTTCACTAGTTTCAAAAGCAATCGGTCAGTGTCAACATTTTTTGTAATAATTTCAGTACTTTGTGGATTTTTAATAATCAACAGAAAAAAACAGCTTCTTTCTCCATTTATTATTTATATTATTTATTTATTAGAAAAGAAATAGAACAAATGCACATTTTCTTTACAATCATCTCAGAAACTGCCCTCTTCACTGTCACCTATGCTCATTTTTGATAATTCCATCTTACATGCCTGCTGTGCGCCTCGGGATGCTGAAGGCATATTTTGAAACCCACGGTGACAACTTTGAAATCAGTAATCGTAGAACCCATAAAGCCGGACTGATCTGGCCTCGTGCACGATATAAATTGGTTTGGTGACAAAGTTAACAATAATAATTAACTTATTTAAAAGGCTTTTTTCAAACCAAAGTTACTAAGTGCTTCACAGGATAAAAACAAGTAATCAAGACACCAACAACGGCTAACCAAATGAGTCCAAAAGGCTTTGAGGTCCAGATGGGGGCCTCTCTGTCTGGGCTTGGCCCGGGGCTGCCAGTTGATTAAATCACGTCTGGACACAAGACAAGACAAGAAATCTAACCATAGAATTTACAGGCATAAATACTTACATTTCTTGATAATGATATATTTTATTTCTAGAGCGCGTTTTAAAATACTCAGATATGCTTAATTATTACAGAATAAAAGACAAAACATGTTAAAACACAATTCAGTAACAGATATTTAAATAGAAACAGCTTCACCTTATATAACTAACTGCATTTATATAAAATTTAAATCTCCTGCTATGGTTTGATATTTTAAAAATGATGCTTCTTCAAATGTTGGATTAATTTTTTTTTTGTTGTTAGCAAGATTATGTTATTGGTAGTAGCAGATGGATATGTCGATATTTTTCCCAGGCTTTGGCATATCCTAGAGATCATTACATTTTTGTGATATTTCACGTGTGTCAGCATTTCAAATAAAATAATGTAAAACCGGTTGCAGAGGTGACAACACGCTGCGGTGAAAGTGCTGTTTTCAAACATGGTCAGTTTTGGTTTGGTGCCGATAGATAAATTTAAACCAAAGATAGAGCGTTATGAAGTTGATCCAAACTTCTTCTTTGTGCCGCTGCAAAAGCAGTGACAGCTGGGAATATTATATCTTATATATAATCATTCTAGAGGATGAGGAAAGACGAACGGTTCCAGAGTGTTTGAAAGTCTACCTGCTCCCCTGAAGCTGTACCTCATACTTTCACAGACAAATCTGTATGAAAGTAACCTAAAGGGAGCCATCGAATTCATCCGAATCACAATCGTGGCTGCCTTGCGAACTGCTGTGCATCTGGGTTCTCCCATGGACTGTCAAATGATATCTACGACTAAATTGTTTCCCACATGTTTTGCAAGAATATGGCTTCTCACCTGTGTGGATTCTCATATGGACTGTCAAGGCACTGTTAACCGTGAAACTTTTGCGACATATTTTGCAGGGATACGGCCTCTCACCTGTGTGGATTCTCATGTGTTCGGATAATGTCCTCCTCATTTTGAAGTCTTTCCCACACGTTTCGCAAATAAATGGCCTCTCGCTTGTGTGGCTGCTCATGTGGTCCGTCAAGGCGCTGCTAACAATGAAGTTCTTTCCACATTCTTTGCAAACGTACGGTTTCTCACCAGTGTGAGATCTACGTATGTGAACAGTCAAATTATAAATCCGGCTGAAATCTTTCCCGCAGGTTTTACAGGTATAGGGCTTCTCACCTGTGTGGATTCTCATGTGGTTTGTTAAAGTATTGTTATTTGTGAAGCTTTTCCCACATATTTTGCAAAGATACAGCTTCTCACCAGTGTGAGCTCTTTGCTTGTGGACAGTCAAATTATAAAGACGACTGAAATCCTTCCCACATGTTTTACAAGCATACGGCTTTTCACCTGTGTGAATTCTTACATGCTCAGACAACGCACTCCTCGTTTTGAAATCCTTGCCACACGTTTTACAAATAAAAGGCCTCACACCCGTGTGGATTCTCACGTGCTCAGACAACGCGCTCTTTGTTTTGAAATCCTTCCCACATGTTTTACAAGAATATGGACTCTCACCTGTGTGGATTCTCATATGGACTGTCAAAGAACTGCTGTCTATGAATCCTTTTCCACATGTTTTACAAAGATGTGGCTTTTCACCAGTGTGGGCTCTTCGCATGTGGACTGTCAATTCTCCAGTATATCTGAAATCTTTGCCGCATGTTTTACAGATATATGGCCTCTCACCAGTGTGGATTCTCATGTGGATGGATAAGACACTTCTCTTTTTGAAATCTTTCTTACATATTTGACAAACATATGGCCTCTCAACCGTGTTCACATTAAAGTTAATTTTTGACAAATATTCAGAATCCTCTTCACATGTGTCTCCTTTCTGATCTCGGCTTTCGGAGAGATGGGAGTTGTCAGAGAGCAGCTGGTAACTGTTTGGTGCTCCTACAACAGAGATTATAACTGGCATATTGACTGTCCATTCCATCTGTGCTGCACGTTGAGGTTCATCTTCACCGTGGTCATTTTCTTCATACGTAGGAGTCAACATAACGGCATCAGTCTCCTGCTTCACTTCAAGCTGCTCTCCCTCCAGACTGATGCAGACTTCCTCCTCTTCCTCTTTCATCTGTAGAGCCTCTGCTTCGTCTTGGTCCATACTGGAATTCCTTTCCTGATCACAGAGCTGCTGGTCAGAGAAAACCCCTTCCTCCTCCTCCTTGCAAACATGCTGCAGTGGGAGCTCTGCAGTAACAGAGAACAAAAAAGAATAATGTGAAAATAGAATTTATCTGGACTAGGCTCCTCTCTCGTCCTGTGTCCCACATACTGAGATGACGTCCTGCATTTTGATTGGCTCTGGTTTTCAGAAATCAATACTGCGGGAGAGATGATTTTGTAAGATATGGATTTCGTCCAATGGTTTTGAAGAAAGAAAAGAACGCTTTTATCACCGGGCTCCTCCTCCTCTGGAGGAAATTGCGAATTAAAAGTCCAAAACTATGTCAATTTTGACATAATGTGATGGAAAGATATAGAAACCAAAGGATGACATGCATGCATTTTCTTTATTTCACCGGGAGGGAAAGACTTGAACGGAGTGAATAATGCCTGCTGCTTTGGTTAATGTTAAACTTGAGTGTGTTGTTCGAACGTGTGTGTTCTATTGCTGTCACTTTGTTAATGTTGTTCACCCTTGGGGATAAACGTTTCGATCCATCTAGAAAAGTCTAAATAACTTTAATATAATGGTGTTTGTAAGGCACAGTCTTAACATGTGTTCAAAAGTGTTGTTCAAGAAAGTACAGACAGGAAAGCAATTGAGTAAATTTCTATTAATTATGAAAGACAAAGTGACATACATACTTTTATTAAATAGGAAACTTGATCTAAACTTATTAGATAATTTTTTGCAAATTGTTTTCGTGACTGATTCTATATTTTATATGCCATATGACCGTAAAGAGCACCAGTAGTATACTGGTAGACTGACAGCGTTTAGCTCAACATAGCCGCCCCTTAGCAGTCTCTTAAAAAACATGGAGGCTTGGTGACTGAAAGAAGGAAGCGTAATCCTAATAATTTGTCGATTGTCGGTTTCCAAATAAGGATATTTCACCAACCTAAGCTGTGTAACATTACTTCCCGGTGTCTACGCTGACAGTCCATCCCTTTTTCGCTCTTGGTGATGTTTTTAAAACATTCATTTTTCTTTTCCGCAGCCATTAGTAGATCGTTGGTAATCTCTATCGAATAATCATCGGATGCCATGTTTACTGATTGAATAAATCAAGCAGCAAAACAACGACAATTTCAAGTTCCGTTACATCCATCCAGTTAACAAGCGTTCATAGACGGTTATTGTTGACTTCCGCCTGATGCCACACACTTAAAGGTCCGATGAGGAAAAAACATATTGTTTTGTTCCGCTTTCAAATTTAGATTACGTAGATAGATAATAATAATAATAATAATACATTTAATTTATAATGCACTTTACATTTGGATCAAATCTCAAAGTGCTACAAAGTAAAAGCAGATAAAAGCATCAATAAAAAATAAAATAATAACTATATAAAAGCCTT
>VRLP01004618.1:0-46637 GCA_009660295.1 Lophius piscatorius
TTTTATATAGTTATTATTTTATTTTTTATTGATGCTTTTATCTGCTTTTACTTTGTAGCACTTTGAGATTTGATCCAAATGTAAAGTGCATTATAAATTAAATGTATTATTATTATTATTATTATTATTTAACCTCTCTTTCCATTTTAAATGCTTCTAAACGTCACGGAAATGTAATTACCTCTGAGACATGCAAAAACCCACCTCAGGGTAAAATTTAACAAAAAACCTTTGAGTAGTTTCTCTGTAATCTTGCTCACAAGAAAAAACAGACACGCCCACAGGCGTGAAAACATAAAGTCATTGGCGGAGGTAATTAATGGATCTCCACTCTTACACTTTAGGCAGGTTCAACACAGAAACAGTGAACGTAGCTGCTGTTTTTGCGATTTTGACAAGCGCAGATAAAACTGGAATTTAGAGACAGCATCAACGCATCTGACCTCCAAACATCTGCCGCACATCCTCATCTCAGTCTGCCGCACTCGGTGATTGGACGGTGACTCGTAATCACAACAAACCCATTCCCATGCAGATTGCTAAGATGGGAACAGCAGCGTTTCTAGCTTGGCTGAATAGTAACAACAGTTTTCCTTCAGTTCTGAAAACATTCAGAGGTGTGTGTGTGCGTGCGTGTGTTTGTGTGTGAGAAGAATTTCAATGCAGACCTTTCCCCACTATCTAACGGTTCAGCTGTCATGAGCATCCACGGCAGACACCAAACGGGTGAAAGTGAGTGTAACTTATCACAGCCGGCGTGGACTCCAGATGTCCAGACGGTCGCATGGATCAAGCAGAGCTCATTTACATAATCACATCCAAATTGCTTGATAAACTCAACACAGAATGTTTATCCCCCCCCCCCACCCCTCCCACGGCAATTCAAGGCTCCCCGCTGAGCGCAGAAAGAAACATTTCACTGCACGTCTGCGTGTGATTAAACACACAGATGTAATGGAGGGAGAATAAAGGCGAGGAAGGAAATGAGCGGCGGCGTGTGCGAGCCTGTACTTGTGTGGGAGAGTCCAAAGCGGGTCTCTGTGCCAATGTTCGTGGGCAGGGTTTGAAAGCCGGAGGCAGACGAAACCATCAGATCCGCCGCGTCAGAAACCGCAGTTTTTGATTTTGTGTGACTCAATTACATGTAAATCTCATCTGACATTATTCAGCATAATTAGGCGAGCAGCTGCTGTTTCCAAAACGGAGCAGACTTTAACCGCAACCAAGAGTCGACGAGGAGGGAACACAACAAGCCTGCAGAACTCTCCACCTATGAGAGCAAACAGGCTTTTCACACATGTGAGCACAAAGCCCGGTTTGTTGGCGGACCCACAGGCCGTCTCCTCTGCAGGTTTACTGCGACAACACCTCAGACCTTTATCCAAGTAGTTGAACATATTATTGACATGTACCAAATGGAAAACACTATGAAGACAATAGGTTTCATATTTTGCATTCATTTTTCAAATCAACAACTTTTGCGTTAAAAGACTGTGAATGTTGTGAAATGCTCACAAACACCTGATTGGAATGTTCAACAGGTGAACAGGTTCATTAACAGGGGCTGGGACCAGGATTGGGCATGATCCAAGCACAGATGGGGAGAGGTATGCACAGAGAGAGAGAGAGAGAGAGGAAGATAGATCTCCTTGTGTAGATTCATATGAGTCCATTTGGACATAAAGTGGTTCCTCCGTCTACGAGCTTAATTCGTTCCGAGATCTCGCCCGCAAACCAAAAAACTTGTAAACCCAAACGAATTTCTCCATTCAAAAGAATGGAAATCCCATTAGTTCGTTCCATATCCCAAAAATATTCATATAAAAATCATAGTAAATGAGTAAATGTCATTTTATCAACAAATAGTTAGGTTGGCTGACCTGAGATCCATTTCTTCTTCGCTCTGGTCTTGGGGTGCAGAAAGGAAACCCGCGCTCGCGTCTTCCACTTGTTCAAACAGGATGCTCGTAAACCAAAGCAGAGCGCTCGTATACCACGGAAGTTTCTTACGAGATACAGGTACTCGCTCTTATCGGGAAAAATCCACGATACGAGCAAAAAAAACCCAAAACGCTCATAAATTACGTCACCGCTCGTAAATTTTTTTGCTCGTAAATCAAAACACTCTAAATACTTAATACTTACAAAAAATATTTTTTTGTCAAATATCTCCCGCAAGCTCAAAATCGGAAAGATGCAACCGACTTGTACCATAATCAATCCAGTTCTTCCTCACACTACAGTCTATGGGATCATAGCATTTTGATAACGCTGCCGGCGATGTCATAATATCCCCGACCATTTCACGGATATAATAATGCTACGTTAGAATAACATTATGTTATGCATAAAATGTCGTCATGCGTTCTCTGATGATGAAATAAGCCCCCCCCAACCAGAGAAAAAATATTACAACAAACATTATTATTATTATTTGTGTCATTATGTAACTAAAGTATCCAGGTTGTAAAAGTTGAAGGTTATCATACCTCCTACATTAATTATCACCGGGGTTATTAAATGAAAGGGAGAGTCTCCACGACTGCCTGTCAGACTCCGTGATGGGCGTCGCACAGAGGAATGACTGACGAAGATCAGTGAGACTCACTGATCTTCCCTCCCACCGAACAGGAAAGTAAAATCCGGAGCGTGGGGAGAGTTCTGATGACGATTGGTCCTCAATGACGCATAAACGCCGTGAAAGATGGGCACAAAGAGTCACTAAAGGAAGAAAGGCGTCTGACGGCGTTTATCCATCTTCATGAACATTATCCTTCTGTGCAGATCAAAGATTGACTTGATGTTCATTTTGTGCTGAGACTGAAACAACAGAGAAGTACGGAAGCAGAGAACATTTATTTTATGGCCGTTTTTGTCTCATGATCACAAGACTATTATTTCTTCTGATGACCTCATACGCTGTGAATACAACAAAAGAAAAGTAATAATGACCAAGAAGTTTCTATTATTGATCTGGGATCAGATTCTCCTTCAGTCAAAGTTTAAGCAGGTTGAGAGACTTAGGACCAGTGTACACGTTACCGTGGAAACACCAGAGGTCAATATGTGCAGTAATCTAAAGGTGGTTAAAAGGTTTCTTAAAGGGCCAGTGTGTAAATCTAATGTGTTCTTTACATTTGTATTCACGTTATTCCTCTATTTTAACTTACGTGTGTATTTTTTATTTCTTAATATTTGATTGAGTGTATATATATATAATGTTTATATATATCTTAACATGTCTATAAGATATCATATCACATAGGATGTCTTCATTTTTAGTCACTTTTAGAATATCTGTATGTTGGAGCTGCTGCAACGACTACATTTCCCATTTTTGGGGGATTAATAAAGTTCCTATCCCTCCATCTATCTAAACACGGATATTTGCTTCCATTCATACGTAATATCAAAACAGTTAGCTTTCCCGATATCTGTCTCGTAGAGCTGGATGATGCTATGGTTTCATCACGCCGACCATCTGACAGCTCTCCGGGTTGTGGGATCTGTAATCAGGGGCAGGATGGCGGTCCTTAGATCCCCCCACTCCTGAGGCCGAGACACGTCTGATTACGCTCAGACTCTACGATGTGCTGTTCGACCAGCCGCTGCCACAGACTCGGCTAAAAGCTGCATCTCACTCCCCTGAAACACAGCCGGTCCATCTCCACCGCCTCCACCGTTAAATATCTTTATAAATTCACTGTAATGGAAACGCATTCGACTCATAACGTTTACTGTGGGAGAAAAAATGGCTCCTCCATGTAAAGAACTCACTTCCCCGCAGCAAATTAGGGGGACAGAAAAGCCTGATTTAGACTATAATGTATCTTTATTGTTACTGTTGGAGGCTGCTGGGAGCCTCACCTGACCTTGCATGAAACGATGGCCGCGCTCTATTCCCAGAAAGCCTATTTATCAAATCACAGCCACTGAGGGGAAAGTGTTCCCCTCTTGCACGGAGCACACGCCAGTGTAATTAAATTATACAATATTATTTTAGACAATGAGCTAATGCTTGTGTCACGGTGATTTACAGTGAGGACAGAAATAGTACGCGCTCAGAGAAGAAGTGAACTCAAACTTAGAAGATTTGCGTCCGTGAATATCAGAGCTAATGGGAATGAACTCAATTTGTGCTGATGTGGACTGACCGCCCGGGGCTGGAACATTAATCAAAAACTATCCATAAATCGACATTTACAGCCGCGAATCGGCGCGATCTTATTCAAGTTGACTCATTAAGTTAATATTTTTGCCCAATGTTTGTTGCTTACGAACTGTCCCTGAACGCATCATGTTCAAAATTCAGCCAAGCTGCGCCGCCTCGACCAACCAATCTAAGTCGCATCATGGATGACAATAACTGAGGCAACCGGGCCTACGCCATCGTCTTCATCAGCAAAGGACGGAAAAAACACCCCACTAAAAAGCCCCCAATATCCTGCGTTGTACAAACAATCCCCCTGATTGAACTCCTCAAATGAAATGGGACTCATTAATAATCTCAGACAGTCCATATTCACTCAACCTGATTACTTCTATGAAGTCATCAGTCTGTTATAGGATCAGATCCCAAAGTCACTCAAGAATGAAGATAAATACTGTTGACTGGTTTTTTTAAATTCAGACACAATTGGACCTTGAGTCCAGAAGTTACGAACGAAGAAAATGCGTTTATTTGGAAAATTCAAGTGTAAAAAAAAATTCCTAACCGTCATTCACCGCCACAGATCTTCTTTTTTTGTTAATGTGATAACACAAAAACTCTTTCATGGATCACTTTATCATAGTTAGAGGAAGGACTGATTTTAGGAAAATTCAGTTTCATATTTCCGCCACTAGAGGGAGCTTTGTCTTAAGAAAGAAAAAAGCCGTAGCCATCATTTCTCAACCGTTGGTCCGATTTACTCCAAATTTGGTGCATAAGAGTCAAATTGAGAAGATCTGCTTGTATTTGTCATATTGTACTGCAATTGTTCGTATTTGACTCGCTAGGGGGCCGCAAAGATTTTTGATTGTTACTTCTCATCCATGTGTTCAAATTGGCCCATACGAACTGACTTAAGGAAATTCAGTTTTATTCCTGAGCTCAGAAAAACTAGTTAACTGTATTTATCTTCATTATTGAGTCATGAAGGTTTGAGATGATTAATGAGTCACATTCAATTTATTTGAGGAGTTCAATCAGGGGGATTGCTTGTACAATTCAGGGGATTGGGGGCTTTTTGGGAATACACGCTTGCTTTCCTTCATACAGGCCTTGTTCTTCCTATAATAATACCATCATATTATGTTGTTTTTCCCCACACAGATAATGACTGTGTCATGTTCTTCTGGTGAAGAATAATCATACATGTATTTGCATGTCTCATAAAGCTGAGGGAGAAACCGGGCGGTGTGTAATAACGCCCGACATTCTGAAAGGTCACTGCTGCGAAGCCGTCGCAACTTACCGTCGAATCTCTTTCGCAACTCATCTGCAGTTACACCACGCTGGAAATGTTCATGTCTCTCCTAACACTCTTAACAGACGTAATGCAAGGGTGGGGTGGGGTGGGGGGGTGGGGGATGTTCCTGCAGTGGCGTTGTTACCTTGGGAAGGTGCTGCGGCAGCTTGTTGGAGCGCAGCGTTCTCCTGGCTCAGCTTCTTCTTTGCCTCCAGGACCGGGTTCTCAAACTGGGTTTTCTGGTTGATGTGGCTGCAACAGAAAGAGACTCAGATTTACGAGACTCATGCAAACACACACACACACACGTACCACACACACAGACGCTCACACACACGCGCGCACACACGTCTCTGACATATTGAACTTACTGCACCATTTTTCTGCAATTAATTATGTATGCACCTCTCTTATAAAGGAACGGTGACTTCCAAACAGAGGGATGGTCTTACGGCGCCATATAAATGCATTCATAAACCCAACACCGAAAAGGCTGACTTGTCTCCTTCATGTGGGGCGGGGTGGGGGGGCTACTATGGCTTTTAGCCATCTAATATTGTAGGAAATGAACCTCCCGACTGGCAGAAACATCCTGTTCCTCCACAACAAGGTAAACAGTCTGTTATTCCCCCTGGCGTGGAACCACAGCCATTGTTTGTCGGTGAACTTGTTTCAAGCTGAAGCATTGGCAGCTATAAGCTCCATCTATAGGCCGTCGTCTCCTGTCCGAACAGGGACACCAGCCCCCGCCTCTTGTCACTTCTGCCTGGGAGGGATCCCTCGGCCGTATGAGCAAAAAAAAAATAAAACAACGGGAGCGATCCCATGTGGCTGCTGGGCTGGTGAGTTTGAAAAAAATATATGTTGACGAATCAAATATGAAAAATTCAATAGATGATGACAAAACTCTGGTGGAAAACTGTAGGAACTGAGAGTGAGAAGTGAGTCACATGTGGGTCACTGGGATGCAGTGATGCTATTTTAACTCGATCCAACTTCAAATTTGGTGATTGACATGTTGAGAGCGTAAGGATTACAAGTGATCAAAAGCTTGAGTTTCTGACGTACATAGTGGGTGCTGAATATCGACGTCTCGCCACAAAATAAGTCATAACTTGGCTGTTAATTGGCGTCTGATCTGCCCCAAACTTCAGATGATGGATGAAGGTCCCGCCCACAAGACGCCTGCATGAATAAAATCAGCAGTGTGCCACCAAGTGGCAACAGAAAATGAGATGTTTTATATTCACCAAAACACTTGAGGTCATTATAATGTCTACATTTATGTGATCAACCGCCCACGACCCGATGGACGCGTGGGTGTGAGGGCCCGTTCAACGCTTTGATTTAAGTCTTGTATCAATTGTCTATTTTATTAGCCATGCTCTGATTTGCATATTTTGAAAGCAGAGCTTCTCACCAATTTGTAGTTTTTCTTGTGTGAGTGAGAGAGAAAGAGAGAGAGAAAGTGAGTGAGTGAGTGAGAGAGAGAGAGGTTCCATCATCTCCAATATCGCTAATCATTGGCAGATGATCACAGTTTTATCTTTGTCAGATGAAACTGTGAGACTTTTGGCGCCGGTTAAAGTCTTTGGCCCTATGCCCGGGTCAGACCTTGATTATTAGGACTTCTGCGTGCCTGCACCAGAACTTTAGGATCAGTCAAGAGTCAAGAGGAAACCAATATTTTAGTAATTTTACTGTTAATGTGGATCAGGTTTATCTGAACAGTATCAGATGAAAAACAGGTTGAATAATACAGAATCCAGCTTTGCACAACGTTTCTGGTCCGATGATCAATTTAAGGACCACATCCAGACGTGGAACATGTCCTGGTTTGCACTTTATTCCTGAAGCTGAGCCCTGAACTGGCCTTGTTCCCCATTTACAGTCTGATAATAGCTTGAGATCATTTCAGCCCCGAGACTTCTAATCACTGGTTTGAGCAGAGAGAACCTCTGAGCAACAGATATCCTGCAGGAACCCATTACTAGGATGGTTCCATTAGTCTTTCACCTCTAAACCCAGGACCGCTCCAGGGCTCGCGCTCTGGCAGTCCCGTCTTAGTTCAGGACCAATCACACGGGCGAACACTCCATCTCCCAGCCAGAGCAGGTGAGACGGGCTGGTGGGTTCTACTTCCTCTACCACAGCACAAACATGCACACACACACACACACACACACACACACACACAAACTCCTGTGACCAGAATATTAAGCAACTGCAAATGAAGAGATGTTTCGGAAAAGATTTGTTTTCTAAACTACATTTTAGATTCTTTTTTTTTTAATCAACGATTTTGCACATTAGCCGTACAGCTTTGCACCCGAGCCCTCAGCCCATCTTTGCAGGTATTGAGCCCACAGGGTGGCGGCCCCAGGAAAGCTCGTTCAGGCTGAGTCACCTGGAAAAAGGCCCGGCCACCAGATCCTCGTCGACGGGCTGCCCCCCCGAACTGGCTGCAGAAGGACGGCCCCAGTCTCCCTATTCTGGGCAAGTTATCACAAACTCCTTCGTGCCTATTCATTGGGGTCTTTGAAACATTTCAAACCCTATAAAAAAAAACTCCCTTTGTAGGTCTTCCCGGCACATCCAACTGGGAGGAGACCCCGTGCTGGACCCAGAACCCGCTGGAAGGACTGTATCTCTCATCTGGCTTGGGAACGCCTCGGGATCCCCCGGGGATGGGGGATGAGCTGGAGCGTGTTGCTGAGGAGAGGGAGGACTGGAATGCCCTTCTTTGCTTGCAAGAAGATGGATGGAGGGACGGATGTTGCGCGTTGATTAAGTGTTTAATGACGGCGGTGTCGTCTCCTCTTCACCTCGTCACTCAAACGAAGGGCGCTTGATTGACGGTTCTGTCACAATCATTTAGACAAACAACGGGGGAAATCCTGATCAGTCCTCAACGGTTTCTCCTCACCCAGGATGAAACCGATGACAACGAGCCGTGCACAACATCCATTTCTTTTATTTTTAGACGGTGCTGATTTCTGCGGGTGGAGTTCTGATGTACGGTAAGCTGTGTGATGTGAACCCGCGCTCTGATCCCTCTGCTCGGACGTGTTGCTGTGTTTTGTGTAAATGATGTTGTTGCTAAACGGAGCGCTCGGACGGATCGATGAAACTTACTCGACGTAGTATGTGCCGTACTGCGGGTCATCAATTTCTTCCCAGCCGTAGGGTAACTCTGCAGAGGATAAAAGAATTTAAAAAAAGAAGGCAAATGGTGAGACATTGTGTTAGGAATAGGCGCACGCACAAACACAAAGGAAGGAAGGAAGGAAGGAAGGAGGAAGCAGCGGCGCGGCCACCATATTTAATGGGTCATCTGAGAGTTGTAGCCCATTCAGCATTGGTGGTGCGGTACAGCGGTAGTAACAAGTGTATTTTTCCCCTGACTGGGATGTTTAGCATAAGAAAGTAGCCGTGAAAATAGGCTGCAATAATTTAGTGAACATTTCTGGGCTTTTCTACGAGCAGGCCGGCTGGAATGGCTGATGTGCGCCATGCCCTGATGAGCATATCAGGCAGGGGAGGAGAAAAGAGACGGAGACGGAGACGGAGAGAGAGAATGGCTCTTCACGCAAGAGAGGGCTTCGACGCCGCTTTTCAGAAGCAGCACACCATCTAGCTTTCTATCCGCCTGCTAAGATCCATTAAAAGCCGGCTGGAAGGGTTCCTTCTCTTTCTGCTGAGGCCGCTCTCTGTCTTGACTTGCACTTAAACCCACATTAGCATCCTGGGGATACAGAAGCGCGGCGGAAATTCCTGAAAGTACACCTCGCCGCTGGACTTGAAATGAAAAATGAGGTCATGTGACTGCGATGCCCTCAGGGTGATTCTCAGGACATGGCATTCCGGAGAGAAGTCAAACGTATAAGGAGGACGGTTTCTAATATGTAGTAAATGTGTGATGTGATGCATCATGGGACATGATATGTGAGAGCACCGGAGTGGTGCAATCAACTCACCTCCGTCCTCGCACTTCTCAGGGGGCTTCGCCTTCTTCGCCAAACGGGGGTCCAACCACGTGGTCGTCTTGGTGTTATGACTGAGGAGCAGAAAGAGCAGCAAGTAAACATCAACAGTATAGAGAAAATACAAACAAAATCATGTCTTATCAATTCATACAGTCTTTTTTGATATTTCTTAACTCAACTTAAACATCTGTCTCGTGATGTTTGCTACCACCCTCTAATTTCATTCATTTAAATTGACTTATTTGTAACATTTGTATTTATAATATATTTATAACACATGATATTACACAAAAACAACAGCATGGAGTTGATTATGCTCCAGCACAGCATTTAATACAAAAAAAAAAAAACACAAATTCAATAGAAATAGGCAAATGCTTCCAGAAGATGAACAAAAAGTGAGATGATAAACACAGATTCAGTAAAAAGTGGTGATTCGTAACGATAAACAGTCGCCTTAACGACTGTAGAGGGAGAAAATGACAAATTAATCCATTCCAGCTGATGCGCAGAGATATACATATTCAGTAGAGACTTGAACTCTGGTAATGATGCTGATGACCTCATCAGGAGGGGGGGGGGGTCATTATAGAATTCAGAGTCTAGCACTGAGAAGTCCCGTTCTGCCCATAGTCACGGTCCGGATCTCATTTTTTGTACGTTCGTGAAAAACCACGTACGAACGTACAATATGCAATCGCTCACAAGAGCTACAATTATCTAATTCAAGAGTTTCCCTCTGGCTGTCACGGAGCCCAGATCACGGTCAGGTGGCCTTTTCAGGGGGCCGAAAGAGACCCTCTGAATGTGAAACACCACAGTCTCGTTTATCCTCCAACGCGTTAACAGCCGGCGAGTGTAACCAGGAGGAAGATCACAATGGACCTCTGACATCGTCAGAACCAAGTGGTTGAGAGTCAAATAAGTGAGCAGAACTCACAGGCGTCGTGTGAACGAACGTGCATGTATGCGCAAACCGGAAAACATAACTGCCTCTGAGAGAGGCTCGTTTACTCGAAGGATCAAGTATTGATTGGAGAGAGTTTCACTTCTCCTCATGCTCAGGAAAGGAAAACAACTATTGACGTCAGTTTGAGGAGAAAAACAAGCATTTGTTTGTGCCTGGAACAATTTGTTGGATTTGTTGGGTCCGGCTTGTAATCAAGGAAGGAGGGACGGAAGTATGTGTGTGTGTGTGTGTGTGTGTGTGTGTGTGTGTGTGTGTGTGTGTGTGTGTGTGTGTGTCTCTCTCTCTCTCTCCCTCTCTCTCTCTCGAATGTTATCAAGCTGCCTTTTTTTTAAATTTATGATTCAGTGATGAACGAAGATGCGACATCATAAAACCATCAGTGTCACACCCAGGACCAAACCCAACCCCACCGCCGCGCTGATAGAACATTTTTGCGCGTTTAATTATGCACCAAGAACAACGCAGTTAATACAATGTTGTGAGACATCAGTTACACGAACAACGCTTTAATTTTTTAACACGCCATCTTGCAGCGCGCCGCAGCTGTAAGACGACATCCTCAACAACAAGAAACATCGCTCACAGGAGTCAGACACCCTGAATCTCAGCTGTCACCAGCCCGCATGCTGCTCCACATCCAGCTGATACCGTAATCTTTGCAGGTATTATTCTCATCCATCATAAAAATAGATTGGAAAATGGGGAAATAGTCAGATACATATCAAATATTATATGTATATATATATATAAGTTAAATTCCCTGGAGTTGATTCATGTTCACCAGATTTGGACTAAATTGAACCACCATCTGAGATATTCTGGTCTCAAAACCTTTTGAGATAAAGCGCCCCCTAGTTGCAGAAATATGAAACTGACCGTTCCCAGAATGAATCCAGTTCTTTCTCACACTAAGATCTATTTTAGTATCAAATTTGAAAATGATTCATCAAATAGCTCTTGGGTTATCGCGTTAATACGTAGGAGCTGCGGCGGACGTTGCGGTGTTTGCTGAGGCCTGTTGTTTTGTCGGCTGGATATAAATGGTCACATGACCCGCGGCTTCCTGTCTTCAACTTACTCTATGAAGTAGACCATGCCGGTCTCCGTGTAAGCCATCTCCCAGTTAAGGGGCAGCGGCTCCAGGCTGTCATCACGGGGAAGAGAGCTCCATGTGCGGAAGTCCATGGAGCTGCTGGACTGGTTGTAGCTGGGCACGGCTTTCCTCCACTCGGCCCCCTCCTTGTGCTCTGGAGAGAGAGAGCGGGAGAGAGAGAGAGAGAGAGAGAAGAAATTGGGGTGAAGGCGGAGCAGACAGGTTGCTCGTAGGGACACCTCTAGTGTCCTGTTTTCCTGCCTGCTGCAAGGCGGACGAGGAAGAGCCCATGTCACTCATAGGATTTACCGTGGATGTGTGCAAATGTGTGTGTGTGTGTGTGTGTGTGTGTATTCACCAAGGGCTATTTAGCATGTGCATACCGTTTTAATCCTTTAATATCCTGCTCAGCTGCTTGGTTGAGCACATTTTGATTCACAATTTTTTATTGGCAGTAAGTCTGCACTAAAGAGTAAGGGGCCGAGGACGAAGCCCTGGGGGACACCAAAGGTCAAAGTCCTATTTGATTTTTTGGGGGGCACATTAGGATTTCTTAAACCGAATTATGTTACCTGATACAACCAAATAACAAAAATGTCTTATAAGGGTCAAAACACTTTTTCTTAAAACAGGCTTTACCAAAAGGTCGACCTGATCCAATCAGAACATGCCCGGCCAAATGATTTGCCATTTTATGGTAAATGTAGAGTGTCCAAGTTATTGAATCAATAAATGTCCCCAATAGAAATAAAACATTCAAATAAATCAATTTTTCCGTTCTTTATTTGCGTGCGGACAACGGGTCGAAGGTCATGCCTGTGTATAAATGTACCTTCCCTGTGGGTTGCAGTGATCCGGCCCGGGGACTCGCGTTAGAAAGGTTCCCTTTGAGGCCCGTGGTGGTTTCTTGAATAATGATACTCAACTGCTGGTGTTTGTTTGTAGCCCACTGCACATGTAGCCGCTCATCTTTAATGAGAAAGCGCTTCACGATGAAGATGAAACGCACAACAAAAGCCCCCATAATTCACTTAGCACTCTGTGCCTTCCCTCAGAAGATGGGTATAAAGGGATGAAACACCAGGCTTTTCCTCTTTTCATGAGCAGCTAACCTCATCACAACAGAAGACGATGCCAGAAGATTTTTAGCTTCCCAGCACAAAAAAAAGAAAAAGAAGGGGGGGCGGGGTTTAATTCCTAAAGATCAGACCATTGTGTGAATTTTCTTATGGGATATCGGCAGAAATGCTGCAATCTGCGACACGCTTCCCTCCTCCTGCCTCAGTGATCAGAGACACACATGAGTGCATCGCATCTGAAGGCAGGTTCATCAGCAGGGTGGGGGACAGGAGTCACATGGGTCGGGGGGAGTAAGGCCTGGCTGAGCAAAGATGAGTGGAAGTTGCGGTCAAGAGTTCAAAGTCTCGCCGCGTCCATTTTCCATTAACTCCTGTTTTCAGCCGACTGTAATTTTGTCCATCTTTGGCGGGTCTGGTTCTGCGTGAGCCGGCGCTGTCGGGCCGCAGCGGAGCGGCCATCTGTGACGGCTTCCTCTCCATAAAAGGAAGCGTCGGATGTCTGGCCATCGCTCTGGGTTTTGATTTCCCCGTGTGACGGAGCTGTTGGGTAAACACGCTCTGGATATTCTGTCAGCGTTTGAGGCACGGCCGTCACAGCCGTCTTTCATTTGTGTCCAATGAAAGAGAATAAATAAATAAATAAACAAACAAACAAACACAGTTTGTTTTCTATCTGGACTCGCCTCCACTGTTAACCCTGAGGCCGTGACAGTGACCTCATTACCGCGGTGCGGCGGCGCCCACCTGCATAACTGCAGTTTTTTTTGTCGCCATTTATTTTCCCGGTCAAAGCTGCAGGAAGGTGTTTACACGAACCAGCCATAACATTATGACCACCACGGTTACGTCAAGAAGAAATACAAACTAGTCGTGTGCCGTCGTCCACAGCAGCAGGGATTATCTTCGGAAAAGCCCCCGAACTCCTGCGTTATACAAGTAATCCCCGCTGATTGAACTCCTCAAATTAAATGTGACTCATTAATAGTCTGTTTCTTTGAAGTCAGCAGTCTGCTCTAGGATCAGATCCCATAGTGACTCAATAATGATAATAATTATTTGCAGCTATCTGATCCGGTCAGCCGACAGTTTTAACACTTGAACCTTAACAAATGAATGATGCACTGTAAAAAAAAATGTTTGGAGAACCTACGGTGAATCATCGGCAGCCGTGGTCGACAGAATTTCCCGTAAAAAATACGGTAACCATATACAAGACATTACAATAAATTACCATGAAAACAGATTAAACCGGATTAGAAATACTTAATTGTTGTTGTTTTTAATGAATTTTGGACAGAGTTTGTTTCTGTTAGTTGAGAAGAACAACTAAAATAGAATGTGAAACCTAAATCTAGAAAAAATAATTATAGCATCTTTTTCTTTTGCATAATCGTTATAGTTGTCATGCCAGCGACATATGTCATTTCCACAGAATAATACTTTTACGGTAAATAATGTGTCTTAATTATAAGATAATCCGTCCGTTTGTATATCTTTTTTACATTATATAGTTTTTTTCCCCTCAAAACTTGGTTTATTGAGATTCACAAACAGAATTACAATTACAAATGTGTCATCAAGTAATTACAAAGGATACAAAAATATATATATGTGTCTATATCTATATATAAGATAAACACTCCTTTCATCAATTTAATATAGAAAAGTGAAATTGAAATACTGTCACACACCATTCCATCAATCAACCCTTAAACAATCAGCAACAAGCAACAAGATTGGTTTAACCTTCACTGACCAGGTAATCCATTGACCAGCGGCGGCCTCTCATCATCATCTTCCTCCTCAGGGACCACGCTGTCCTTCCTGTCCATCTTACTGACGGAGGTGGTGCGTTTCCTGGGGACCTCGCCAGTGAAGTCCTCATCAAACAGCACCTGATCCACCAGGTCGGGCTGCACCAGGTTGGGCTCCGCCGGAGGCTTCGGGGTTCCGTAGTAGTTACCTTACGTGGGTAGAAGGGTGGGAGGAGCAGAGAGAGGAAGGAGAGACTCTTAGTTGAAATCTAAAGTTATGCATGTAGGAACGGATCAGAAGCGACGGAGAGAAACCCAACATGATGTATGTTTGCGGGTGACATTCGTCACGTTCCGCTTCACCACATATACTTCACATATCTCTAAATCTCACACACCACCAGTCAAGCTCGACTGTTATCAGCGAACGCATAATTTTCACGTCCCTTAACCCCCCCCGACCGCGCTGTTATCCCTCGGTAACAGCGCCGCGGGGCTGTCATGACTCATGTAACATTAAAATCAATTCACTCGCAATTTGCCAGCAACTAATTACACTGATCATTGAATACAGCAATTATCCATCTCTCAGCTTACTTTTCGTCCTAATGAAGAAAAACCGCGTGTTACGGATTATAAATATTCAGCGGGATGGCGGCGCTGCGTAAAAAGGGAGGCGATAGAGAAAAAAAACTTTGTGAAATTATTTGCTCATTTGGCACACGGGGCGATCCGTCTACGTATGTCGGCTGAGCGGCGCGTGGAACCCGATTAACGTGCAGAAGGATTCATTACTCCGCCTCTATTAGGATTATAAACGAGGAGAATTCCTCATTTCTACCCGGACCATCCATTAGGATTATTTGTTTGTTCTGTCGGGTGGGGTTCGTGTAATATTATGGAATCAATTAGATGAACAATGACAATTTCTGGGCTTTGTGTTCTTCATCGTCTGTAAATACATGATTATTTTCTGCCTGTCCACTTTGCCTTTGATTAAATTTGTCATTTGTTCCTTATTATTTCTTAAATATTTAAATAAATATGTTGCACAATTGATTTGTTCGGTCAAAAATCAGCTGACTAATCAAAAATCAGCTAAATCTGGATTTCTAATCATGTTAATTAAAGAAGGGGGGGGGGGGTACCAGTGGGATTTCCAGCTGTTTAATTAACCTCCACACACCGGATCTTACTTCCAGTCGGACCCGGCCCCAAATGGGACCGTGGCTTTATAAAACTTTGATGTGTTTAAGTGTGAACATGCAGCCATAGGAAACGCTGAACTGTAAGAGCGGCATTTATCGGCTCCGGATCTTTTTATAGCTTGGTACAAAGAAGGCAAACTGACGGCAGTGTGCACGCCACGAACAACAGAGACGCGTAACAGCTTTACAGCGTGACCACAGCGGCGTGCCAGCGACTATAACGCACAGCAAACTAGGTTAATGCAGCTATGCTCATCTTCCTCAAAGCAGCAGGAGTGTTGAGAAGGAGAGAGAGGCTGGATGAAAGCCTCCCCCATCCCCACCCCTCCCTCCCTCAAACGTACACACCCCTTATCGCTTGATGCTGTGTTTACAAAGAGACGCTGATCCGCATTTGTCAAAGATGGCTTCATTAACAGGGTTGGCGCAGCGATAGCAAGGAGAGATTTGGGTCTGCTGGCTAATCCCCGCCCGTATCCTGCCACCAGCTGACATTCATCAGCCAGACGCTACTTCTGTGATTAATAACGTACAAACATGTCTCCTGGTCCCAGATAAATGTGCGTTGCAGTTTTAGAGGTGTGCGAAAGCGCCGCGTCATTGAAGATTTGTGGCTTCATTCACCGTGATAAATGGAGGGAAGCCGCGTAAGCTGATGAGCGGAGGAGCTCGCCCGTCGCTACTTGTGATCCTGGTATCGCGGGGAATGATGAGCAAGGAAAGAGTGAGCCTCCTTATTTTGAAAGTGCAGGCGAGCAATTTCATTTTGTTGAAACCAGCCACCGGTAATGAAAAGACTCCGCTGTCAAGGGCGCCGTGCATAAAGCCACCTAAGGTCACGAGAGCGTTGGTCCTGTGGAGGCCGTGAACAGACGGTAATGTATTGTCAGAGAGACACACAGAACCATCAAAGCTACGCTAGACCTCTGCTGCATGACCTCTGCTGCATGACCTCTGCTGCATGACCTCTGCTGCATGACCTCTGCTGCATGACCTCTGCTGCATGACCTCTGCTGCATGACCTCTGCTTCATGTCCTCTGCTGCATGTCCTCTGCTGCATGACCTCTGCTGCTTGCTGCATGTCCTCTGCTGCATGTCCTCTGCTGCTTGACCTCTGCTGCTTGACCCCTGCTGCTTGACCTCTGCAGTCACATTTGGATCCAATTTAATCGCCAAATCTTCCTCATAAAAATCTGACTCCTTATCACAATGCGGGATCCCAAGGCAACAGTGGATGTCTGGAGAGAATTTTTGCTATACCCGATCGGGTTGCCGTCCGTCCGTCCCACCCCGTCCCACCCCTTTTCCGTATGCAGATTCTAAATTTTTAGGCAGTTGTTTCTCCCTTCTATTTATATCCCCGAAAAAAAGTCCAACACCAGTTCCTTCGTGTTAAAGCGCTAGCTCAAAAACTATTTCATGGATTGTGGAATTTTATACCAACATAGACCTTAGTGCGAGGAAGAACTGAGTTGATTTTGGGAAAGATCAGTTTTATATTTCGGACACTAGGTGGAGATCTATAATAATATTTTACTCTAATAGTTCAAATGTTACTCACTAGGGGGATTTTTTTCTTCTTCTGAAAAGTAGATTTTTGGACATATCTTCATAACTATTGGTCTGGTTTAGTCCAAATGTTGTGCATATGAATACATTTCTTGTATACGTCTATTCCTCTAATAGTTCATATTTTCCTCATTAGATTAAGTATTTTTACGAAAAAAACAGTTTTTGGGATATAGCTTCTTAACCATGGTCTGATTTAGTAAAAATGTTCTGCGTATGAATATGAGATCTGTCTTGTACATATCTTATTATATATTTGACTATAATCGTTCACATTTTTACTCTCTAGGCGAAGCATTTCCATGATAAACACAGCTTTTCCCAGATATGCCCTTGGTGTCGGGGACGATATAGAGGCCAAGTTCTCTCGACGGGCTTTTCATTTGTTGTTCAATTGCACTCCTGCACTTTCAGACATTGAGCTAACCTGAACCTCCACAAAGACCTCCTGAAGCCTCACAGCACAGATGGCTGACGTGTCTGCTTGGCTACCAACCAGGGACCCTCCTGACCAGCGATGAGCAGACAGCATGTATCCTAAGCAGAGCCCGCAAAAACTCGCTTCAGTATATATATATATATATATATATATATATATATGTGTGTGTGTACCACACTAAGCTCCTATCCTCCTCTCTGGAGAGGAGGTGAGGGTTTATCTGGTCATGGTTGGGATGCCGATTGATGAAAGAGTCAAGGAGAGAGCACGAGGCATATTTAATGACGCCCGCAAAAATATTTTCGAGGTAGTGAAGAAGACTCATCCAGGAGCATATAATGAGGCTATAATGTATGAACATGTAATGAGCATTCAGGCAGGTCATTTGGGACCGTTAGTAAGACCATTACGATTAGTTAAGAATCCCATTAGCCTGGTAGCTTGAGCACAAATCACTTACTGTACATTTACCAACGATGAACAATTCATGAGCTCTTCAGAGACGCAACACGAGCGGTGCGACCTCTGCAAGAGGATGTCTGACCTTCCTTATTCTCCTCTTTTTAAAAGAGAAACTTCGGGCACAGCCATGACGAGTGAACCTGGCTCCTCAATCCAATTACCTCCAGCTCCTCCCCGACTCAGTGTGCTGGTGAGAGATCAACACTCTGTTACATGAGCCATGGCGTTGTGCCGGCTGGGTTTTAGAGGAGGAAGTGGGTGGCTAGTGGATTGTGGGGGGTTTACGGTGATTAGTGCCCTCTCTCCAGGAAAGCATACTGACACTTCTCGCTTGAAGAAACTACTGGGAGCAGAAGAAGCCCAGCGTGTCTCCGTATCAATCCTCTACCTCTATTATTTTCACGTCTCCGGTTTTTCTCACCATCTCCCCAGCAGCTCTGCACGCGGTCCACCTCTTTATGAAAGGTGCAAAACCCGATCGGGCTTCAGCTCAGAGATGAACGGCAGCTGGTGGGCGAATTGGCAGAAGAAAAGAAAAGGAAAAAAAACAAACAAAACCTGACTGTCAAGTTGCTAGACCTACCCAGACGTAATTGCGGGATCGGATCTGTACACACAGATGTGCGAGTGTGCGCTCTTTGAGTCTGCCTGCATCTTGAGAATGAGGGGCGTGTCGGGGCGCCGACACTTTATCAAAGGGAGACTGTTAGAGGAACCTGCCTCAACGGGCTAGAATATGCACTCCACCATCCCTGAGCGCGCAAACAAACGCCCAGCGCAGAACGTAGGCTACCCTCAGCCACGAGGCGCCTCCTCCCTGAATAAGGATCTGACTTTATCTTCGAAATTCCCCGACCAACAGGAAGCACGGCTGCGGGGGGAAGGTCCGTTTCACGTGACCGGAGGTTGTCCCTTAAGCATTTAGAGAAATCCTCTCCCATTTCACAGCGGCGTGGATTTGCGGGCGAGAAAAGAATGAGCTCAAAGAGAGCGAGCAGATTATCATGTTATTGCCATAATCATCGTGCAACGCGAGAGAAATCCTCTCGTTCAAATCCTCTCATGACTCACTGGGACCGGGTGACTTTCCAAGACCCCGCCGTGCGGGGCGAGTGATTAGGCTCGGCTGTAGCGCAAGGTGAAAAAAAAAAAGGCATTGCTGTGTAAACTTCTCACAGGGAGGAACATGACCACGCTTGTCGCGCTCTCCTCTGCCAGGGGCTGTCAGATCCATCAAAGGAGATGTTTGAGACTGAATAGAATGCGGGGAGGCCGGGTTCAAACTCAGGTTCTGGAAGCATGCGATCAGACAAAGCTGGCTGGTTGTGTCTGTGAGTGGGAGGTAAACAAGGAGGCCGTTTTATCCCATGAATAAAGCATGACCGGAGAGTAAGACGCCTAGTGGGACCTCTGGATGTGTGACTGTGTGTGTGTGTGTGTGTGTGTGTGTGTGTGTGTGGGGGGGGTTGTGGATGTCAGCGGCAGGAAGGTGCTGCAGCGGCTTGAATGGTTGCACTACCACTACTGTATATTTGCAAGAATAGTCAAAGACACGGTGGACTGAGGGTTTGAGATCCCTGACCCTTAAAGAAACTCAACAGAGCTTTGGTGATTCCATGCAACGACAAAAAAAACTGTTGTTTTCCTTCTTTTGGAGGTGCGATGATTCACGAGGGTCAGAATGTAAAGTGGTTGGGGAACTTCTGGAGAACTTCACATTCAACCAACGACATCATCATCATCATCTATGCGGGATGTGTCTCCATATACAGTAGGATACCCTATCGTAGCATGGTAGCGTCAAATGGCTACATTGTCGATCAATGGAAGAATGGAGGTCAACCCGATGCTCATTTGATACACAGCAGCGCCGCTGTTTCAAAGCCCTTTGGTCGAGCATGTTTTAGAAAACCATATGAGACTTTCTTGGTTGTATTAAGTTGATCGTATCATGTGGCCGTGGACATTTAGTTCCTGACCTAACACGCGAGGAATGCCGGACGAAATGAGGAAGACTCAAAAGTCGTTTTCAATAATTGATGTTATCAACATTCTGCATAGTCACTCGGAGAGTTGGGCTGCACATCTATGCAACAGGATCTCTATGAATCATCTTCTTCTTTGGGCCACAGACAAATCAATCACCCACTGTAGTGGGTGGGTGGGTGGAAGGGGGGGGGTCACTCTGACATTGGCAATACGAAAAGAAGAGATAGGGTTTGTAAATCAGCGCGGCTTGAAAGCCTGCAATGAAATGAAAAATCCAAAACCGCATTCCAAAGCTCTCAGGCCGGCTGGTAAAACATTTATTCTTTGATTAAAGTTTATTTTAATCCCTGCTAAGGAAAAAAAAAAGGCTACAACCAAATCTTGATTTCTACAGTATTTCCATTTGAAAATAAAATCACGCATCGATGGCTGATTCAGCTCGGCGTGGAGAAGCTGAGGAGGTCATCTCAAGGGCTCGGAGAATCGCTGCTAATCTGACTGTGGCTTCCAACGGATCTTTAACCGGGTCTCGACGATCGATACGTTTCGTCCTGCTTGTCAATTTTCAGTAAGCCGGGCGGTGAATCATAACGGGGCTCACTGGCTCCCGTCACAGAGCGCTGTCCGGGCGAATTATGAACGTAAATAATCACAGACTCTCACACTACCATCATAGGTTCCACTCTCCAGGAGAAGCCCACTCTCCTCCAGGATCCTGAAGTCTCCAACACTGATGAAGTTGTAGTCCACTCCTGGCATCTCGCCATCTCGAGGAAGCCGCGTGGTGCCTTGAAGAACAAGAGAGAGAGAGAGAGAGAGAGAGGGAGAGAATAATGCATAAATAGTTTAAGATAAGAAACACGACCAGAACGCCGACAGTTTGCTGTTGTGTGGAGATAACGTTTGGGCAATGAAGTGAGTTCATGTTGTTTGAGAGGAGAAAGCTCTCAGGCTCTCAGCTGGATTCACGGAGTGAAATTCAAAGATTTTCAAGGTTTTCACTAAACAAAGGTAGAATAAAACCACTCCACTCTGTTTTTTTTCCCCAAACACATTCTTAATTCTCTTCCTGCGTAGCAACAAGATATGCAATCAGTACGAACGTGCTTCACTGTCACGCCAGAACATTAAAAAAATACAGTGTCACCGTGTATCATTTTAATGTTTTTACATTTTGTTTGTTCACAATATAACATTAGTTGTTTAGTTTCACTTTGCAACATAAGTTTCAAATTATAACACGTCGAGTTCCAAGTATTTCATATTATAACGCAACAGATAATTTTCATGTTTTAACGTGATAGATAACTTTCAAGATAACTTTCAAGTCGCGATAAATAACTTTCACGTCGCGATAAATAACTTTCACGCCGCGATAGATAACTTTCCAGTCGCGATAAATAACTTTCACGTCGCGATAGATAACTTTCACGTTTTACCGTGATAGATAACTTTCACGTCGCGATAGTTAACTTTCACGTTTTACCGTGATAGATAACTTTCACGTCGCGATAGATAACTTTCACGTTATGACGTGATTGATCATTTTCACGTTATATCGTGATCATTTTCACGTTTTTATGATACATTTCACTTTTTCACGTTATAACGCGATATATATAATTATCACGCTTAATGTTTTTCCTAATTTTCTCTCATGACAGCAAAGGGCTTCCGTGATTCATAATGAGTGTTGTGGATAAGAAATAAACTAAATTTCCCTGCACGTTTGAGGAAAACACGTTAAAGATGCCTGAGACACACAGGATCCCGTGTGGGAACGTGTTTTTGTGATCCAGCTCTGTACGAAAAATGAAAAAGAGAAAATTTGTTTGACTTTTTATCTAAAAATAAATATAATCTTGTCAAGCATATTTAGCATTAGAAAAGTAAGATTCTAATTTTCATAAAACACACCTTACCCTCTCTTAATAAGACTTTCCTGCTACCATGAGATACATCATAAAATCCCTGCAGAGGAGATTGTTTTTAAGAGTTAGACCACTTCTCATTAAACCAATTAAAGTTGATTCATCTGTTTGTATTCATTGTTAGACGAGCAGCGGCTTCACATCTCAGATGATTACTATTGAGAGAACCACAAACACACACACACACACACACACACACACATATCCACAATGCTTGGTGGTGCATGACTCAAAGCGACATGACAATAAAATATGACTCAGAAGCTACATCCGCGCTGCAGTTGGCAGAGCTGGAGATGTTCAGATGTTCTCTGGGAGTGAGGAGGATGGACAGGATCAGAGAGGAGGACATGAGAGGGACAGCCCTGGTTAGACGTCTGGGAGACAGAGTCAGAGGGAGAGGACGGATTGAGATTGATTGGACACGTGACGAAGATGAATAGTGGATCTTTTGGTAGAAGGACGCTGGAGATGGAGGCAGGAGAAATAGGGGGAGGACCAAAGAGAAGGATTCTGTAAGAGGACATGCAGTTGGTTAGTGGGACAGATGAAGATGCAGAGGACAAGGAAAGAATCAGCAGTGGTGACTCCTAAAGGGAACAGCTGAAAGAAGAAAAAAATGCATAAATGATAGTTTATTATAGTTTTTTAGTTCTACTGTCTTTTGTACGTACCGTTTGAGTATTATAGTTTTCATCCTACTCTTTATGCATGTTGTGTTGTTTGTACATTTACATTGTGATCGACAATAAATAAAAAAGAATATCAAGAATGTTTGTGGTGCGTTGATTGAAGATGTTGGAATCTATTGTGTTTGAAAAAAGAAAAAGATGGAATGTTACCATGAGAGTTAAAAAATAAAATAAAATAAAATTCTATTTTTGTTAGATCAAGATATACATTTTTAAAGTTAGCTCATATTCAAGGGTTTAAAAGGATTGTTTACTTGTCACTATCAGGACAGTAAGATAATGTCAGAAAAAAACAGAGCTCCCCCTAGTGAGTCAAATATGAACTATTAGACTAAAATATGACACAGACAAGAAAGATCTCCTTGAGTCGATTCTTACGCACCAAATTTGGACTAATTCGAAGAAGAGGTTGAGAAATTATGGCCTGAAAACTTTTATGTGGGAAATTCAACTCCCCCTACTGGTGAAAACATGCACCTGAACTTTGCCACAATCAGTGCAGTTCTTCCTCACACGCAGGTCTATGTTAGTATTAAATTTGGAAAATCTTCCATGAAACACATTTTGAGTTATTGTTGTTGACATGAAGGATCTACGGCGGCGGCGGCGGCGATGATGATTCCACAATATCCCCGATTTGCTGGGGATATAATAACTTTCTACTATGGCTGGGGTTTTTTGTACGGATTGTAGCGCACTTCAGTTAGCACATTTTAGCACAAAAACCCCAAAAGGCCCAGTCATCCTGTGAAAAATGGGTAATTAATGACGGACAGTGGAGCAGCGAGGGGTGTAATTCATTTAATCCTGCGTGAGTAATTGTGGCTTCGGCTAACAACCCATTACTCGGAGGTCCTCCATGGATGCTGCTTACAATAATGGCTGCAGCTGAAAAAAAACAACAAACAAAACTCAAAACAAAAACAGCCGAGCAAATCAGGAGTGTGAAAAATGATAGAAGCAATTTGTTGTGTAACCTCCTGGTGTGCTTTAGGTTCCCTCCCACAGGGGGCAGCACTGTCCCGGATGACAGGAGGGCATTGTGAGTGGTGCTGGGGTCAAGCCGCAGTCTATTTCAACACGGATAGGAGGGCTTTATCCCTCCAGGATGAATATCCACAAAGAAACAAATGGACACCAAGTGATTGCATTAGCATGCGGATTATGTAAACCATATTTCATGAATAGATAAAGACGACTTTGCCACGACTGCACAGAAAGGCTAATTAGATGGCGTGTCATCAAACTTGTAAACTCCACGGAAAGAAAAAAAAAAAAAAAAACCTCAGCTGATATACGGCACTTATTTATTGCCTGGGAGGCTGAATAATTGATGCAACGGTCATCTGTTGGCAATCTCCCTTTCATAAATGAACTGCCATCTTTGGTTATGGAGAAGATTCATCCGTAGGAGAGGAATCCTTTTCAGGGTCATGGGTTGCGGAGGGGAGAGGCAGCCGGGCCGAGGGTTGAGAGGGAAGCTAATAAGCAGCAGCAGTCGATTGCAGAGGCTGGCATAAATATTCATTTATATTCATAAAAACAGACCATTAAAATTTAAAATCAACCTGACTCCGAACGTTGGTGGAAATGAGAATGCGTCGAGGAGCCCTGCGGCGTCACGCGGCGGAGACGCGTGCAAATCCCGCGCAGAAAAGATCAACCGCGGTCGGGAATGTCGTACTGTGAGACGAGTCACAGGCAGACTATCCAGAAATATGTATTAGTCATACGCACTTATTCTACGTTACATTGAAACTTCTTTATATTCTGGTTGTTGGTATCCCCCCCCCCCCGTGTAAAACGGCGTTACACCCTTTTGCATTTCTTGACACTTGTAGAGTTTGCACCAATTAGCGGTGAAGCAGCCGAGCAGATTGCGGTGGCCCAATGGCCTATTAGTAGCTTTATGTTGCCATTCCTGTTTGTTTTTCTACCCTTATATTTTCTCACTTAATTGGACTGTGATAGCTTCTCTTCGCCCGGGCAGAGCGGCAAGTGCACAGTTAAAAAGAGAAAAAATGGGATCAGGAAGAAGCTTTACGATACCCCAAAACAGCTGGCACGGCATCGTGTCCTCCAACGCCAAGCCCGGCTGCTTCTCATTACCAAAGTATCCGTCCGCCGTCACTGACTTTGGTCAGGAAATGTCCCCTGTAGCCCAATTACTTGAGCCACAGTTATGTACCTGCCATCTAACTCCGTGAGCTATCATCCGAAATGTCAGAGCGACGTATAGCGAGAGGCCCTCGCCGTGGGTCAGCCGGCGACAGCATAATGAGGCTCGGCTAAGCAGCAAATTCTTTCGAGTAGAACTCATGGTAGTATCTCTGACACTTCACTCAAACCGGGGGGAGGCTGAAGGTATTGTGAAAAGATGCCGTCAGTACGATGCAATTAATTAAACCAGACAAAGGAGGAGGGAGAGGGCTAACAATAACGCATCCGAATACGAGACCGTTCACACTTATGGTTAACGCATCGGGGAGTACGATAAGACTGTGGCATGCTGGGAAAGCGGCACATCAGGGATGTTTTTAGTTGTTTGAGAAATAGCTTTTCTGCTGAGACATTTATTCTTTAGTCTCAAAATCAGTGATTGTAGCTTAAGCTAACAGGGGCTTAGCTTAGTGTGAAAATGCTCAGCTAGGTTTGACAGAGTTATTAAACCAACTTCATTTGGGTTAACCGCAATTACTTCACAAAGTCATTAGAATAGTCTCCAGTCGTCTGCGTACGATGAAGGTGGGTGGAGAAGCATTGGTTCAGTGGTAAAATTTGTGTGTGCCAGGCAAGATGCCGGAGTTCAATTCCCGGCAAACGCCATTCTTAGGGCGGCTGTAGCTCAGTGGGTAGAGCGGTTTAATTGAGACCCTGAACGCCGAGACCCTGAACCCCGATTTGCTCCCTGGGTCAAATGTTTTCTACAGAATATAACTGTATGTTAATAATGAGGGTTACTTTTAGCAATAATTTAATCCTCAAAGACCCACAATTTCTCTTTTTATGAAGCAATGAAGGTCACTGAGATACCGATAAGACTTTCTGGTGCTCAC
The DNA here is from genome assembly GCA_009660295.1 of Lophius piscatorius. Lineage (NCBI taxonomy): Eukaryota > Metazoa > Chordata > Actinopteri > Lophiiformes > Lophiidae > Lophius > Lophius piscatorius. The sequence continues at coordinate 25,680 of VRLP01004618.1, forward strand.
TTTTTCCCCTTAGATCCCCACCAGCAGGAGTAGACCCGCGTTACCATTAAGCTGACTAGTTACTAGAATATGGTACTCGACTGTCAGACTTAGAGTACTACAACATGGTGCTGGACCTTCAGGTCTAGAATACCGGAGTAAGGGCCTAGTTTGTAGATGCCTACATTCTAGAGTATGGTACCAGATTGTCAGACTTGGTACCATATTCTACTGACATAGAACACTACAATATGATGTTAGAACTATAGGGCAAGACTAAAGGAAAATGGAACTAGATCTACATGCCTAGATTGTAGAATATGGTACTAGACTGTCAGACCTAGAACGCTACAATATGGTGCTAGAACTACAGGTCTAGAATAAAGGAGTATATTATTAGATCTTTCTGCCTTCCTACATGCCTAGCTACTAGAAAATGGTGTTAGACTGTTAAACCTAGAATACTACTATATGGTCTAGAATACAGCAGTATTCCTCCAGGTTTGGATAATACCAGCCCTTCAAACCAAGAATAGAAGAAGTTGCAGTTAGTCAGTATACGGGCATTCCTTTAAAGTTTTCTTGACTCCTGCTCGATTCATGGACACAACTTGAAGCAGAAACGTTCAAAGTCTATCTTTGATATTCTTTTTGATACTTTCACCAGTGGACACCATCTTGTCGCTGGTTGTAGTTTTATACAAGCAGGAAACAAATAACAGTGGCATCAAAACGCTCCGCTAACGCCCGGCAAGAAAGACTTTTTCCAAAACTATTCTTAAAAATGATCATTCTGCCCGTGTGTGTACATGTGTAGCTGTCCTTAACTGGAACAAATTGTCACTTTAGTCTTGCAGAGCCTTCAGCCCCGGCACTGCAGAGACCTAATTCTGAAAGCATTTGGACAGAGAGGATGTCGCCATGGAAACATTAAAGATAGCCGGTCAGGAATGGCAGGCTATAAATTTAACATAGAGATTTTGGGCATAGTTTTTTATACTGGTACTTGAGAATAAAAAGGAATGAAGGGGCTTTGCAGGTGAGATGCGAGTAAAATATGGAACAAAATACAGGAGGATCGTTACAAAGAAGGTGTTTTACCTCTTTTGTGGGATTCATGCAAATGTTCTGTCATATACAAACCTTCCCCATGTTGTCATGCTTTTAAATAGAGTATAATAGTAACCAGAGATTAAAAAAAAACGACAACTCATATATAGACATTCTTCTATTACTCTTTTATCCTGCAATATAATGAGAATAAAATGAGGAGGGGAGAGACGAGGATGGTTGTGTGTGTGTGTGTGTGTGTGTGTGTGCGTGTGTGTGTAAGAGTAAGACGTTGGTCAAATATGATCTCAGCGGGGATTCAAAGGACTGCATGTGACCCCCAGCTCCCCACGCTTCTCCTTGCCAGAACTCTATGAGAACCTCCTCCAGCATTTTAGTCGGAGTCCGAATGAGATGAAGCTCATCCCAAGACCCAGTGAGGGAGACTCAGGGATGTATCTTCCATAGGCAGTAAAGATGTGCCTATCCGCTTTCTCTCCACTCCCTCCTTTAATGTCTACACTCTCTAGGTGGGTTTAGGTGGGCGGCCTCATTTCACGATGAAGCTGGATGAGTATCTGCTTTAAATGTTACGTCGGATGATGCCGATGTTAACTTAACATTCCTGGTGAGTGCACCACACAACACGATCTCACTAATAACTCAATATATGATAGTGTTGTAATGATGTAACATTAGTCGTGTTAAAACCACTGAGGAACCGACAATGCTCTGATGTGAACGACCTTCACTTTAGAAATAGAGTTATTAACAAGCTGTTTCTTCACTAAAAGCATCATGGTAACAGAAAAAAACTGCCATGATCACATGATAGACGCCCACCTTCTGATAAAACTCGTCATCTCGCATAGAAACACCATTTCTTATTAGACCACTGCTCATGCAAACAGTCAGGTTTCATTATGGAAGGAGAAAAGTCTCCATGTAAGCCCAGCTACTGCCTTTAATTTGAGTATTTTTCTGTTTAAGGTTTTAACCCTGTCCAAAAAACAAACAAACAAATACTTAATATATGGCGCTGCAGTGCTGTGGCTTAGCGGTGGTGACCCTGTGGTGTTAGTGGGACAGCACAGATCAGCTGCAGACGTATGCGAGTCTGGCTGGTAGTTAAGTAAAGTGGACAATTGGCACCGGGACACAAACAGCCTCTGCTAATCTTCTTTCTGTCTGCAGGACCGTCACACACATTTTCAGGATAAATCCACCATCAGAAAAGGCTTTCATCGGCAACTTACGATGTGCATCCGAGAATAAAATGCGTTCTGTTATTGGATTTTTTTGTGGTGTGCACAAAACTTTATACGTACGGTGTGGATTTACCATTATGAGAAAAACAACTTCTCCACTTTTGATGCCAAAAATATGAGGAGTCGATTACTTAGGGTCTGTTTAAAGGGTTAAACCGCCAGAGGAAACGACTATAGTCTGAATTTATAACCTGAAACTTCGGCTTGAGGCTTCATTGCATTGTGGATTTATCTTGTATTTATTATATTTTACTGTAATTGTTCATATCTTACTCACTAGGGGGATTTTTTATTTTATTTTTTTAAATGAAAAACAATTCTTCGGACAAGACCTCACATTTAAATTTGTTCAATCAGGAGAAGTTGCTTGTACAATGCAAGGGACTGGGTTTTTCCTCGTAGATATACCCTTGGTGCCAGGAATGACAGCGTAGGCCTAGTTATTGCTGGGTCTTTATTCGGGACCCAAACCGGTTCTAGAGGAGATGAATTCTAGATATGGACCTCGTCAGTGCGCCTGATGCTGAGATTATGACTACATAGATACTACCCACAGATGGGAAAACAAAGTAAACCTGCTGTGAAACAGTAGACAGGTGGACTTTCACTGAAACAGAGAAAGAGCCAAAGCGAAAGAGAGAGGGGGAAGGATGGGAGACCGAGGGCGAGCGAGTGAATGATGGAGGTACCGTCTCTATGAAATTCCAGGTCTCCTGCTCATTAAGACAGTAATTCAAGCCGGGGATTAGTCAGAACCACGGAGCGGACCCATTGGCTGCTGATGATGGACGGCGGTTACAGGCCATAAAACCTCACCCACCGCTGCTTTTGTACATGAGAAATAAATAGAGCGACATTTCCTCAGAGGTAGTTCTGAACTGGGTGGGAGTACCTGTGAGAGTGGAGAGTGGGAGACGGACACCAGTGCAAACTGGCGTGTTGGTGTGGAGGAAAGACTGAAGGACAATATATTGATGAACCTGTTTCACCGTTAGAGCCCCCCGTGTTACTGGGCTCGGGGAAAAAAGAAAAGAAAATCAATAACCATTTAAGTTGAACTAGTGGTGATACAGCACATGACTGCCGGTTCTGTGAAGGAAAGCGCCATTATGGACACAGAGAGGAGGAAGAAGATAAAAAACAGTTGGCGACAGGCCTGGTGTCAGCGAGAGAGAAATGTAAGGTTATTCGTGGAGGACATACGACTTTGATCATCGCGATGATCCCACACAGAAGGAAATAAGTTACACGGGGGTTAGAGAGATGTCCTTGTTCGAGTTGCCATGGTGACATTGAGGTGTGTGTGTGTGTGTGTGATTTAAATGTATGATAGATAGGTGTGAGAAGATAACAATGTGTGAGTGGAACTACGTGTGTGTTTGTGAGTGTGCTGTGAGTAGGCGGGCCTGGTGACAGAAAGAAAAAACTAAACAAAAACACAGACTAATGGTTTTCCTGCAGTTTGATGCAGAGAGACTGTACACTGACTGAATGAAGCTGCATATGATCTTCATCGTTCCATATGCTGTCATTCCTGCTTTTCCTTTGAGCCGACAGGCGTTTTTTAGGTGAAAGAATGTAAGGTGGACTCACAGGGGATGGTGCGTAGGTAGAGGTTGTCCCGGATGATCTGCTGGAGCTTGTGGTCCAGCGAGCCCTTCTGAAACTGCAGGCTGAGGTAGTGCCGTAGATCCGTGTTCAACACTTTACCTGCAGAAACAGCGGAAGGACGGTCATTAAAAACACTCACCTGCACAAAAGGGTTTGTGTTTTTTTTCATGTGTCAAGAAACGGTTGGTTTGTTTAATGGTATTTTCACAGAAATTGATTCTCCCATATCACATGATAGAATTCTTCATCGGGGGGTTTAAAGAAAAACTAGGAAAAGCACTCAGAGAGCGCAAACCTCCACCGAGGCCCGAAACCGCTGAACCGACTTTGTTCCTTCTTCTCATTCTCATGTGTTCTGCACGTTGTTTCATTCTCTGCTCCAAACTCCCAGACCTTGAGCAGGGCATTATCTTAAACAAATATTGTTGCATCATTTCCTCTTCCCCTCCAGAATATAGTACTTCTCAAATACTCTGTAGCCACTCGTGTCCTGCACCTTCCACTTCAGCATCTCTGTTCAGCCCACTGAGCCCCCAAAGGCATCCAATTTGACGCCGCTACTCCCAACGGCCTATAATTTTATTTGCTCCTAAATCCTGTATTGTCACATAAATGTAATCATCTGTAAGATATGCCAAAATAAAGTTCTGGGCAGAATTTTATGCAAAGTAGTCCATTTGTTTTTTTTTTGCGTAATGTTACTAACAGACAGAGAGAAACAAACTCGGATGAAAAAAAAAACCTTCACAGCATGAGAGCGTAGGGAAACCTCCGCAAACACCAATAAAACCAGGAATTATAGAATATAAACCCAATGACGAGGCACGAATGATTGGTTCTGGTTCCATTAGATAACAGCAGAGTTTCAGCGGCTCACAGTTATCTTGCGTTAAATCCCATCATGACTCACATCAAAAACGTATTACGGCGAGTACAGAGCTATTCCCTCCAATTTGTGTGACACACACCAATCCTGGTGGGATGAGGTCAATGTCATTTAAAAGTAAATTCACGACCCACGCTGAACACTAAACGCTCACACTTTCAATTTCATCCACCACATTCCCGTACAGACGGAACCGATGACCACCTGCCGGCTCCGCCTGGGGGCTTTATTAATCCTCGTACGTCCACCTTCTCGTTCCGCTTTCATCACAGAGGCTCAGATTGCAGCAGAGTTGAGGGTTTTTTGGCGTGGATTTATAAAACAAGACAGGTTTACGCCTGGATTCTCGTCCCAGAGAAACTGGATAATATAGCGTGCAACCTTTTTTTTTTCCTCGATTTTCCCCTTCTCTTCTTTCCTTGAACGCTTTTCTGATTATGTTCATCCTGCGTGCCGACAGCGCGTTAAAAGATACCATCTACAAACTAGACGTAGTTGGATTGGACGCCATGCACGGCGGCCTCCACTCATCTGAAGCGACAAACACGAATCCCCGCCCCCCCCCCCACTGCCTTTACTGTTCCACTAAAAAAACTTTTCACCAAAGACGTGCAACGCCAAAACCTCAAAGACAATTTAGGCGTTGGGAGACCATCATAAGGACAAATCTGCAAAAGATTTTTACATTCGCTCCCGAGTCCCAGAAGCCTTTGCGAAATCAAAGGGAGTTCGTGAAACGTTTGAGGAAGACTTCAGAGTCGTCACAAGCGAGCGGGGGAAAAAAAAAAAAAAGAGCATTTGTCTTAAAGAGCATGATGAGGAGTTTGGAAAACAGGAATAGATCTTTGGTATGTACCAGCCCTCCGCTCCGGCGACAGCCTCGTCTCTTGACAGATAGAAGCTTTGAAACTATAGAGGAGCCATCAGCTTCTCTCCCCGATTGTCTCTCTTTGCGTCCGTGCTGCTCAAACAGCGAGATTTCCTCAGCACGCCTCTCCTCCGCGTGGCTGTGAATACCAATCAGCAGGACCAGCATGGGCTAATAGAGGGGATGTGTGCAGCGCTTGGTTCAGAGGGGGTGATAGAATAATGACGAGCTCTGGGAAAACTTTCTCAATCTTTTGCTGCTCTGCTCTCAGACCATTACTTCGACACCAGGCCATTATTAGGATTTTACTCCTTTCTTTTTTTTGTGTCAAACTTTCTCTACAATGTAAAAAGTCATTTGTTCACTGGTGACACACACTTACATGAAGTATGATTGAGCTGAAAATACCTGATTAAATGAAAAAATGTTTTATTTTAAAATACGGAGAAAAGGAAATCCACAGTGTGAATAGTTTTCTCATCGAAAAATGTGACTAAACCTGTTTATAATATGACTCAGTGGCCGCTTGTATATTCTAATCAGGAAGGGGCCGATGATGGAGCCCTGGGGGACACCAGGGGTCAAAGCGGCCACTGAAGGAGGAGACATTAATCATGTCCATTGGGAAAGTCTTATTACATCAGTAGGATTTATTTGGGCATATTGAAGCATGTGAGGATTTACCAAACAGGATTATTTAACTTGATTTAAGCCAAAAGGGTCAAATTAAAACCGACTAATTTCAATAAAATACAAAATTACGTCATGAAATTGTTTTAAAATTTATTCTTTTTTTTAACTGTTTAAAGGAAAAAAAGTAAGATTGACCAAACTATTTGTAATTTTAATGCAAAATTTAGAATGTCTAAGATATTAAATTAATATATGCTCCAAAGAAGTAAAATAAGTGAATAAATATTCTTTCCAAATTTGTTCTTGGTGAGGAAATTAAAGGGTTAAAACACTGCAGGGATGAAATAATGTCGCATTCTGCACCAAAAACAAACAAAATATTTAGTTAGGTTGCGTTAAGTTTTATATTTTTGGTCTGTTGAAGGTAAAATCATGAAAAAGAGAGATTTTAACAATTAGGAATTTTTTATTTCTTTTGCTTTGAGGGTCTCGTCATCTAATGATCCACCAATGACAAAAAAGTATTGTTAGATATTTTAAGTTCTTTTTTCATGAAAAGACTGACGAATTTCTATAGCTGGAATTTCACTTTTTAATTCTTTTGGGCTCTGTCAAAAAAAAAGAAAAAAAAAGTTGATGAACTTGAAGAAATTGTAACTACACTGTAAAAAGACAATTTGAATTTCTTCAACCGGTAATATGAATAATTATTTACAACTTCATAAATTCATAAGTTAGACTCAATACTTCTTTAAGTAGTAGAAAGCTCTTTAAGATCATCAACAATTTTTCTTTTTACAGTGCATGATTAGATGATTAGACCCTCAAAGTAAACAAAAATTAAATTTGTAAACTGTTCAAATCTCACTTTTTCATGATTTTACCTTCAATACACCTAAAATATAAAACGTAAAACAGCGTAATAAATACATATTTTATTATCTGTTCAGAATCTGACATTATTTAATTCCTGCAGTGTTTCAAGACAAATAATACACTGTAAAAAAATTGTTCATATTTTAAAATAAAATAATCAAATTAGGTATTTTGAACTTACATTTTTAACTCATTATTATATTTAATTTATGTGTGTGTTACCGGTGAACAAACTCTCAGAGTTTAGCTCCAACTTTTGCAGTCTGTTGTTGTTGACTTAAATAAAAGATGTCCTCAGTCCTCGCTGCCATCTGACGCCGTTCACGACCCTTCATCCCCATGGGCCCGGATTTTTCAGAATAAAGGTCGCCTGTTGTCCGTCCGCATCTCCAAAGAGGGGGGCATCACAGCCGGTCCGGCAGATAAACAGGCTGGGACCGCATGGGGAACCGCTTCTCAATCCGGCTATTTCATTTCAAAAGTGTCCCAGAATATTATTTTGGGACAGAGTCAGCGTGTCACACGGGGGAACGATGGCCAAACAAGGACATTTCAACACACTTTATATTTATGAGGAGGTTACAACACAGTCCAGCTCCAATCTGTACTATATATTCAGAATATTTGACTATTTGATGTCAGTAAGTCAACGATTCTAGTCAATAAAAGAAAGACCAAGAGAAGGAGAGAAGGAGAGAAGGACGTCTGTTTAAACGAACGAGGGATGATGAGGCAGAAGATCCTTCGCCATGAAAGAAATGATGCAACGTCAGAGCATGCCAGCTGCTGATGTCATCTTTGAATGAAGGAGAGACTATATGTGTGTGTGTGTGTGTGTGTGTGTGTCTGTGTGTGTGTGTGTGTGTGTGTGTGTGTGTGTGTGTGTGCGTCGATGGAGGGGCTGGGACTGTGACTTGGAGGAAGCCATTAGGTTTTGAAGACGATCCAGATATAAAAGGTCAGAGCTTTATTTTTTTTAACACTCTGAGAAATGAAATGTCACATTTACATAATTATGTCAACCAGTCCCACAAACATTTTGGTGAATAAATAGGGAAAGAAATTACTAAATACTTTTAGGGAAATGTCACCAAACCTACTTAATTAAATGCTACATTTAATTAAGTAAATATAATGTTAAGTAAGTAAAACAAAGTGATATTTTGTTTACGGAACACAATTATATAATCCTAAAATCACTTTACTATGAAATCAATGCAAATCTTTCAAAATTAAACTTGTCCTCTTCTTTGGAGGAGGATAAATCCTGATTCTACCACGATTTTACATTTCTACGGTCATCATCACATCAGAAATCTGTATTTTCATTTGACTTCTTTAGAATGATGTTTCCTGGATTGTGTTTGTGTTTGTTATAGTGTTTGTTATAGTGTTTGTTATAGTGTTTGTTATAGTGATTGTTATAGTGTTTGTTATAGTTATAGTGTTTGTTATAGTGTTTGTTATAGTGATTTTTATAGTGTTTGTTATAGTTGTAGTGTTTGTTATAGTGTTTGTTATAGTTATAGTGTTTGTTATAGTGTTTGTTATAGTGTTTGTTATAGTTATAGTGTTTGTTATAGTGTTTGTTATAGCGATTGTTATAGTGTTTGTTATAGTGTTTGTTATAGTGTTTGTTATAGTGTTTGTAATAGTGTTTGTTATAGCGATTGTTATAGTGTTTGTTATAGTGATTGTTATAGTGTTTGTTATAGTTATAGTGTTTGTTATAGTGTTTGTTATAGTTATAGTGTTTGTTATAGTGTTTGTTATAGTGTTTGTTATAGTTATAGTGTTTGTTATAGTGTTTGTTATAGTGTTTGTTATAGCGATTGTTATAGCGATTGTTATAGTGTTTGTTATAGTGTTTGTTATAGCGATTGTTATAGTGTTTGTTATAGTGTTTGTAATAGTGTTTGTTATAGCGATTGTTATACTGTTTGTTATAGTGTTTGTTATAGTGTTTGTTATAGTTATAGTGTTTGTTATAGTGTTTGTTATAGTTATAGTGTTTGTTATAGTGTTTGTTATAGCGATTGTTATAGTGTTTGTTATAGTGTTTGTTATAGTGTTTGTTATAGTGATTGTTATAGTGTTTGTTATAGTGATTGTTATAGTGTTTGTTATAGTGATTGTTATAGTGTTTGTTATAGTGATTGTTATAGTGTTTGTTATAGTGTTTGTTATAGTGTTTGCGTGTTTTTGGGCTTCAGGATGTAATACAGTTTGCTAAAGCGGCAGAAATAATGATGATGTCATGGATGTGATGCTGCAGTGAAAAGGATATCAAACCTTGGCTTGTTGAACATTATAATAATATTAATAATAATCCTTTTTTTTTCATACTTACTCGAAAACCGCTAAGCATCAATCTGGGGATTTCCAGAAAAATTTTAAGTAATCAAAGACGGGCTAAAAACTCCGAAGGGTTGAAGCTCATCAAATCTTTAGCGCATTAATGCTTTGGACTCAAATAAACTCAAACACAAATAAACCCGACTCGTCTCGGAGGCTCACTGAGCGCGAGCCCTTCACATCAACTAGCCTTCTATCTAACATTTAATTAGACGTTGCATCTTTCATGCAGAAACTCCTTTTGATGATGAAAGAGTGACAACATCTTGCAGGAGTGGAGTGAAACACACATCCAACGGTCTTCATCTGTAGATGTTTGTACAGTACAGCCACCGGGTTTTGGGCCCAGAGTCTGACTTTAGGATTACAGAGCAAGAATGTTCTATCACAAGGAAAAACGTGAGACACACACACACACAGACACTCTCACAAACACACTCTGATCCGTTCTTTGTGGCCTGCTGGGTCCCGTCTGAGTCTGAGAATGTCACATCAGAAATCCTCAGACCTCCTCACGGCAGATAACGGCGCTATTGTAGAAGGTCCCGTTTTTCAGACACTCAATGGGTTCCATTGTGCCCAATCAGCCGCGTATTTTCTCTACAAGCAGACGGGAGGATGAACAGATGGTTCAGTAACTGCCGTCTAACAAGTGTAAATCGCAAAGGGAGCGAGACGGTTCTGTTTATGTCGCCTTTCCATCGGGTGAAAGTTTCTGGCTTTTCCTAATTGTATCCCAGAATAGTTGGGGATATTACGGACTCGTCGTCGTCGCCGCCGCGGATTCTTCGTCTTAACTGTCTCATGAATCGTTTTAAAATGTTTTACCCGCGCAGGCCGTGGTGCGAGGAAGAAGTGGATTTTGGGGAAAGGTCAGTAGCATATTTCTGACACTAGGGGGAGTTGAAAAGTTTTCAGGTCATAATTTCTGTCGTTGATCCGATTTAGTCCAAATTTGGTGCATATGAATCGACTCGAGGAGATCTATCTTTAACACATCACATTTTACTCTAATCGTTCATATTTTAGTCACTAGGGGGAGCTTTTTGTGGAGGCTTCTTCCCACTCATGAGTCCAGTTGTGTCTAAATTTAGCTCCTATGAATCAACACCAGGAAATCTGTCTGGTTTTATAACTGAGCTCAGAAAAACTATTTAACTGTATTTATCTTCATGATTGAGTCACTATGGGATCTGATCCTAGAACAGACGGCTGACTTCATAGAAACAGTTGACTTGAGTCAATATGGACTCTTTGAGATTATTAATGAGTCACATTTAATTTGAGGAGTTCAATCAGAGGGATTGCTTGTACAACGCAGGGGATTGGGGGCTTTTCGGGGGGATGTACTCTGGCTGTCGGGAACAACAAGTATGGGCTTTGTTGTTGCATTTGTTTCATCGTATTCATTTATTCCAGCGTAATTCAGTCTCTGTGTCGGCAGACTGTTATTCTACGAGCTGAACTCTCACATTGCCTTGAAATGAAATCGGACCCGATTAGACCAATCAGACGGATTATTCTCTTCAAATGAGGCTGGTGCTTTACAATCTGCTCCTTTGCAGATCCATCTTTTGACATGTGGCGATAGATGTGTCAATAAAGAGCAAAGTCAACCGCCCGAGACCTACAGCACCACTATTTGGCTAGGAGAAAAATATCTCCGTTCAGGAAGTGGCGCCTGACATCCCCGGGAGGCGACAGACTGCTAACATCCTCACTTTGACTAACACCTCCGTCAGAAGCCCCAGAATTAGATTAACACTCCGTGCTTACAACAGAACTCTCTCTCTCTCGCGCACACAGGCAGGCACATGTCATGCATCCGAGATTTGCTCTGTGAATTTGCAAAATCCAACAAGTCATTAAAGAAATGCAGCCAGTCGCTTGAGGACAACGATTATGTAAGATCGCAAGAGTGAAAATAGGTCGCAGCACTTTTGAAAGTGAGGTGCGGACGTCACTGTGAGCTCGACGGAAAGGAATAAAAACTCAGTTTTCTTTCACAAGTCTGTAACCATCCAGCCTCTTATCCTCTGCAGGGTCCGGGGTGGGATGGACCATAACCCAGCTGACCATGGGTGGAGGCAGCGACACCCTGGACAACTCACCAGTTAATCAAAGGGCCGACAATTAAAATTTCACATCTACAGGCAGTTTCAAGTCACCACTTCACCTAAAATCCTTCCCACAGGTTTCTGGACTGCAGGTCAAAAGTAAGGGAACCCACTCAACCACCGGCAGAACCTGCCCACTGACCACAGAGGTCTCCCAAACGGACTTGAACCCTGAAACACTACTAACAACAAGATTCCAGTCCATATTCCATATAGCCCTCTGAATCAGGCATTTGTTTCTTAAATTCCCAGAATTCAATAAGAACATTTATACAATACTGAACATTTGTTGAGGAATGGAAGGATGGCAGGTCCAGATGATACCACAGTTCTCAGAAGAACCAGGAGAGTAGGAGTACTTGAATTTGAGTCACCCCTGATACGAAAACAAGTACTTAATAATACCAGTTATTAATAACAGTTATTACATGTAATAACACAATAATTACACTGGAACAAAGATCGTGGGAGGAAACCCAGGGGAAGATGCTACATAACTGGTTCCATGATGGGATTTGTAGACCCCCATCCTGGTCCGGTACCGAAACATTAAACAGCGTGCAGAAACTCATCCCTCTTCTCATATAATATATTCATTGTGAAATAATGATAGAGGACATGTAACGTCACATGGTTATATTTTGGATTATTGTCTTTGGAACTGAGATTTTTCAAGTCTTTATGCTAAGCTAAGCTAACCATGAGCAGACTGTCGCTTCGTATTCACAGGACAGATAAGAGATCCGGTCTGACTATCAATCAATCTTTATTCAAAGAGCACTTTCTTGTCATATGTAAAAAAAAAAAAGTTACGGCCTCCACCCCCATACACACACGGGGAAAAAAATCCCCCCCAAACCCAACCACCCGTCAACAACCTCATCCACACACCGGGCAAAAACAACTACATAATAATAATAATAATAATAATAAAACCCATTTATATAACCGTTTTCCAAACAAAGTTAGAAAAGAACTTCCCTGAGGAAAGTCTCATAAATATTCCAAATTCACAAAGGAGACACTGGAGACAGTAAAAACAATAAAACTTTAACGGTAACTATCCCACAGAGGGTGTACTGTTCCTTTAAGCGGTAGGGCCTAGTATAGATTTTTTCCTCTTTTTCTAATAAATGGGAGCGAGAAAACAAACGCTCGGCCTATCAGGACTTCTCTTCCTCCCCGAGGCGTCGGGTTCGGTCCGCCGGGAGGTCATTATCTCTGCTGTGTGTCACTTAATTAACAGTCGTCTGGTGAGGACTCGTCACTGGTTCTGTTGGTTCTGTTCCTGAAACCTCTCTCTGGTGTACTGGATCACATCCCACACAAACTAAATGCACAACTTCTTCTTGCTTTGCCCCAAAGACCGGTAGGAAGTCATGGGTTCGCATGCGTGCCTGAGCGCAGGAAGAGTGAAATCTATGTTTCTCACATGAAACACGTTCCATTGAACGGCCCGGTTTTTCTCTCTAATAGACGCTCTGGGGATTCGATGAGACATATTGTACGCTTCGACCCAGAACACCTTTGCTGCACAGGCAGCGGGTCACTTCTAGGAAGAGGAAGAAACAATCTTGTCAGAATTTTTCCGCTATAAAAGAGTTGTTTGACTATATAAGAAGTTGGATATTTCACCAGCTCACTACTGTAGCTAACTTCGTATCGGATTGATCCCGGCGCCGCGGCCCACGTGTCCTATGGTGCTTCATTGTTCGGCTGCAACCGCAGCTGATCATCCGTTTCCATCTTCCCTTGTCCTCCGCATCTTCCTCTGTCACACCAGCCAACTGGATGTCCTCTCTCACCACATCCAGAAACCTCCTCTTTGCTCTTACCCCTCTTTCTCCTGCCTGGCAGCTCCACCTCCAGCATCCTTCTACCAGATAGATCCACTATCCTTCCTCGTCACGGGTCCAAACCATCTCAATCTGGCCTCTCTGACTTTGTCTCCCAGACGTCTAACCGGGTTTGTTCCTCTGATGTTCTCGTCTCTAATCCCGTCCATCCTCAGTTTTGTGTTCTGTATTGATTTGGCATAGGTTTTAAGATTGACTCCCTTCCTGAAGCAACCCTTCCCATTCGCGGGCTCGGCTCTAGAAGTACACTGGCTTGTGGTTCCTCTGTGTGTGTGTTATGTTATACTGTTTATAACTGTGTGTGATTACAGCCCAGAAAAGTGAATGAAAGGGTGAATTACTTTTGTGTCCCGCTGTATCGGCTCAGTAATGAACCGGCAACTCGTCTAGTAGCCAATTCATCACCGCATCTCGGCCAATGTCAGCTGAGATTGGCTCCAGCCTCCCAAGTGACCTTGAGCAGGGTAAGCAGTTACAGAAACCAGATGGATGGATCTGGATGTCAATTTTTGAGTATAACACATATCCTTAGATGCAATCAATCAAAAGTTTGAAAAAAGCTAATGACCTCCCATTTTCTGAGTCATTCGTCCTTTTTCTTTTTTTCTTTTTAAGATTATAGTATTCAACCACCTGAATGTGTTTTTGTCATTGTACTGACATCACACACCAAATCTTTATACATGTTTTGTCAAGGTGTTATTTTTAGTGACATATGATGTAACTTGCTTTTAAATTACGTGTGAACATTTTTTTAATGCGGAGATAGAAGCAGACAGTTTAATTATCTCTGTCGGTAGTTGAAACTGACTGTGGTTTTCTAACAAAAAAATAACAAAACAGCACATTGTGAAAAACTGTCTCACAATAAGACAGTGTTAACATAACTAAAATAATATAAAAAGAAGCAGATTTGCTTATCATTGATTTTTAAGCTGAACATTTATCGGTGTAAAGTTGGCGCTAACGTTATTTTCACATTTCCGGTTAGCCTAATGGATGCTTTTACTTTGAAAATATACTTCCTGTATGTCATTTCACGGAGTCGCCACAGCACAATTAACAGCGACAGTAACAATTATCCCTCAAACATCTGTAACAACTAGAAATGAAACCAAAGAGTGAATTAAAAAATTAAATAAAGCACTTACATTGGCATTCACGCACAAACTGCTTGGAAAAAACGTGTTGAAACTAACAAATGAGCTCAAAATGTGGCGAGCTTCTGACCGCGTCCACCGCCGCACTACCTGATAACAGAGGCGCACGTGGGACGACGCAACCAATAGGAATGCAGCAATGACTGAGCCGCCCTTTAACAGCCAATCAAAACAGAAGAAAAAAACATGTATAACCAAACGATTATGTTTTGGGCCTTTTCTACACAGAATAAGCTGAAGATAAAAAAAAAAAAATTGCCTTATTTTACATAAATAGAAGTTAATTTTAACAAGGACTTTCTAAATTCAACAAAACAATGGAATGATTCAAAGCTTGGATTTAACCCAACTGGAAAAATGATTTCATAAGAACGCAGAGAATTCCCCTAAACAAATATGGCAACGATAATCTTAAAAGTTTAGTTTCCCCCTGTGTTTTTTTTAAATTGCATGCATGCATTTTCTACATTGTGAGATTACGCACTGAGGCATGTCTTAAAGCCGGTGCTTTCAAAGCCCCTCTCGTCAGCGCCCTGATTCCGCCACACTCTCCGGCAGACAGATGCTGCTGTTGCCCTCCAATCTCGGCCTCCCTCTCCATCCATCATGCGGTTTATGACAGTTCACCTATCTTCATCGGGCTCTCTTCCTCCCCTGTGGCACTCTGTCAAACGATGGCCAACTATGGCAGCCAACACCTTGCGAGGACCTGTCAGCGGCCCCCTGCCGCCCCCAGCCTCCTCCATGCTGCTGTGACTTTACTGCTTCCTGTAGCCATTTTAGGGCACAACATTTCCTCCAGGCTACATCGAGGGAGAAGTTTACAGCAGGATGCTCACTCACTTTTTCAGACAGCTGTACATGGGATGGGGATCACGGGGAATCTTTCTGACCATTCCAGGAGAGGGGGAAAAAAAAAGAAAAAAGAAAAAAAAAGAGTGCGAGTGTTGTGCCATGAGCCTGGTTTATAATCTCACACCTCACGCAGCACTGTCGGATGATTTCTCCGTACTTATATAACCGGCATGTTGAGTGTTACTACGGCTGGAGGAGGGTGCATTAGAGGAGCAGAGCTGCTCGCCCTGATGGGTTTCTGTGTTTCCTGTCTGTCCGTATGCAGAGAGCTGGATCAAACAGGAACTGGTCTCACATGCCCAAACCTCCCTCTGCAAAACTCATGACACCTCATTTCAGCAGCGGCTGCTATAAGCAGCTTTAAAGGATGAACTCAAACGGAGAGAGAGACAGAGAGAGAAAAAAAATAACAACGAAACAAAACAAAAAACTAGGACGGTCATTTTTATTTGAGATGTTTAAAACAATACTGTGTCAAAGTTTCAGATAGAGCGAAAAAACAACCAGAGTCAGCACAAACAAACCAGCGAATAACCGGTTTCAGCTGGAAAACCGGTCACAGCATCACTTGAATAGACCATCTTCACAAGCAGGAAGGTCTCCCCAGTCGCACACAATGCCAAAAAAATCAAAAATCAAAGGAAATTTCAGAGAAGATGAGGTGAAAGATGCTGAAAGAAGATGATTGAAATACATCAGAGATACATTATCTGCAAATGGAGAACATTCTCATTCCACAAATTCATTCGGGGCGGCTCATTCAGGAGTCCACAAAGGATCTCAGGAAAACATGAAAGGCACTGCAGGCTGGCTGCACTCAGTAGAGATCAGAGTTGATGGCTCCACTATTCAAAAGACACTGGGCAAAAATGACGGAGAACGTCGCTGCGAAACCAGTAAAAAACGGTGAATTTTGCCACAAAACACCTAAATGACCCCTCGGGGGCTTTGGGAGAATATTCCATGGATTCAAAATTGTGTTGTATTAAATCTGGTGCAAATCCACAGAAAGAAGATTATATGACTATAACCAGAACTGAGAGGAAACATGAGTTCTGCTCTCTACCATGAAATTCTGTTGGAGAATGTCAGGTCATCTGTCTGTGAGAGGAGGTTCAAGAAACACAAATGATCCCAAACAGCAGAATCCAAATCAACATGAATGGAGGAGGGAAAAAAAGGAACTAGTATATTATAGTATATTGAGGTGGGATGTGTAAAATACTGCACTGTAAAAAATAACTCAAACAAATTATTGATACAAGGAGCTTTTAGCTTGTAATAAGTTGATAATATCTGCAAATAGAACGAGTGAAAAGATTTCTTAAAATAAGACGTAATATTAAGATTAATGTTGTCTTGAAATGAGCTGGTAAATCTAATTTTCAACTATATTTTATTAATTTTAGGGAGTTGTGTATCTCAGACTCAGCCAGTTATACTTAGATGTATTTTTTTCCACCTTTTTTTTGCGAGATCGCACCAAATGTTTGTTTGTTTTTTATTGTATTATGTACTTATTTTGGCATATATTCATTCTTGTTTCATTTGTAATCCCATCTCCTTATCCACCTCATAAATTTAACCTGTGGGGATTTATAAAGTTGCACATACTTCCTGTTGACGCCATAACTCAAAAACTATTTCATGGATCATTTCCAAACTTTATACCTGCATAGAACTGGAGTGGAATGTTTTTAGGACATCATTTCCTAACGAATTTAGTCAAAATTTGGTGTAAATGAATCGACTGGATTGACCCTCATGTTCAGTTTATATCAGATTTTACTCTAATAGTTAATGTGTTACTCAGTAGGTGGAGTTGATTAATGAAAAAAACTGTTTTTTAAGACCTAACTTCAATTTTAACGAGGAGTTCAATCAGGGGAATTGCTTGTAAAACGCAGGGGATTTGGGGCTTTTTGAGGAAATACCCTTGATGTCGGGCCCGACGGCATTGGCCTGATTGTTAATAGTTGTATTTCGTGCTTGCTCAGATCGTCTTAGTTCAATATCATATATTTTGAAGGTCGGACACAGTTTAGTATAAGAAAAACTAAAAAGTGGAAGAATCAGGCGGAGGTGCAGTTCTTTTTCAAGAGCAACAATTTTACATAAAACCTCAAAGCGTGACCACAAACCACATACGCTGAACATACGCCGGAAATGTATTGCAAAAATGTTTCAGTGTCAGTAAAGGTGAAGACATGTTAAACACCCCATGAGTGTTAAATCTGTTATCTTATAGGGAAAAAAAGCTTCTATCCTTTTTCACTGACGCTGTAGACCACATGTGTTCCTGTGAGGACAATAAAGACGGCAAAAATCTTCCTCATATGATCATAGCATGACGGATTTTCCGACCCACCGATCTCGCAGCTCCACGGAGAAACATCTGCCTCCACAGTAAAGTTAACTAACCATATGCTCCCTTTCTCCTGTCCTCTGCCCTCCACCCCCCCTCTCCGCCCATCACCACGCAGGAGATGGAGCGATGACCTTCCCGCGCCGAGGCAGAGGCAGGATCAGCCCATCTCGGTAGAGCTGCAGGGGTGGAGGCGAATTAGCAGCAGCCCTGACAGCAGGCGTGCCTGAGCCGCAGAGCCGCTGTGATAATGTGAGGGGAGCGAGGAGGCGCTGGGAGACGGGCATGGGAGAGAAAGTGAGAGTGCAGGAAGAGGAGGTGGTGAGGAGACGTCGGGGAGTGTTGCTCCGCAGGTGCTGAGTCATTCTGCAACTTTGTTTGGCCTCGTCTATATGCACCTTCCACTTCCTGAAATCTTTCGACTCCGCTTCCTTCTGCCGGCTCATCTTCATCCACGGCCTGGCTCGTCTTCATCCGACTTTTTCTTCCTCCGCTCCTTCTATAATGAGCAGTCTAGTTGGTTCGTGCCTCCTTTTTATCCCTTAATGTGCTCCGTGCTCAATGAGACAGCTGGAGAATCAAGTCAACCACAAACACGTAACACACTTTACATCCCATGTGAGTCTCTGCTCAGCATCTGGCTGAGACGGCATGAAAAAAAAACAACTTCATAAAAGAGAACATTTATCTATCCAGATGAAGTCGGCGCCACATGGACGGTAAAATCTGAACCGTTACTCACTGTGGAAAAGCTCCACACCTCACCCACTGACAATAAACTAGTCCTACGCTGTCGTCCCCGACGGCAAGGGTGTATTCCTGGAAAGCCCCCAATCCGCTGCGTTGTACAAGCGATCCCCCTGATCACACTCCTCAAACAAAATGTGACTCATAATAATAATAATCTCCCAACAGTCCATATTGACTCAACCTAACTGTTTCTATGAAGTCAGCAGTCTGTTCTAGGATCAGATCCCATAGTGACTCAATGATGAAGATAAATACAGTTAGCTGGTTTTTCTGAGCTCAGGAATAAAACAAGACAGATTCTTTTCCTTTTTCCGACTTAATAAGTAAAATGTGAATTATTATAGTGAAATAATACAGTATATATATATTTATATATATTTATATAAGATGGATATCATAGTGTAGATTCATATGAGCCAATTTGGTCATAACCGGACATGTGGTTGGGAAGTAATGGTAAAAAAGAAGTGTTTTTTTCACCCCCCTAGTGAGTGAAATATGAAGAATTACAGTAAAAAAATGATAAATGTAAGTTAGGTCTTCTTGAGGCGGTTCATATCAGGTCTGTTTGTTGTAAATCAGACCAACGGTTAAGAAGTTATGCTAAAAAAAAAAGTTATTGGTAAGAAAACAAAGAAGAAGAATAAAGCTCCCCCTAGTGAGTTCAATATGAACTATTAGAGTAATATATGAAATATACAAGATAGATGGACTTGAGTCGATTCATATGCACCAAATTTGGACTAAATTGGAACAAGAGTTGGGAAATTATGGTCCAAAAACTGGGATTTTTCTTTTCGATAAATCTCCCCCTAGTGGTGGAAAGATGCAGCTGACATTTCCCAAAAAAACAGCCCAGCTCTTCCTCACACTAACGTTAACACGAAAGATCAGCGGGGATATAAATATCAGTATAACCAAGCAGATAATTGATAAATCCTATGAATTCCCGACCCTCGTCAGAACTGATCTTCATCTCCGGCTGAAAAAAAAAGAAATTTAAAACCCCTACCAAATCCTCAAAGCGATACGTTTTGTTGTTTTTTTCTCTCCAAACGAATCAGCTTTTCTTCAAACTCATGTTTTTTTCCCCCTCTAGTAATACAAATCCTTCGCCCTGGTGCTACGCTTCACAGGTTTGTGTTACATGACGTGCATTCGCTATTAGCCAACCGACTCTCAGCTGTTCCACCGGCACAAAAGCATGTAAACACGACTCCCGCGGCGGAGGAATGAATTTTCAAGTCATATGCAAAAAAGAAAAAAAGACTCCAGAGAGCTTTTGTTGTTCCCTGCGAGGGCGAGAGGTTCAATCTAATCCCAAAGATTGTTGTCGAGACTTGCCTCTGTAAAAGTGAAGTCGTGTCTTTTGTGGAGCAGGAGACCGACCCGACGTATTCAATTATTGAGAGCGTGAGGAAAACGCTTAGAAAGGGTTGGTATTAGTCACTGAAATGAGCTGGAAGGAGACCAACATGCTTCGCAAGTCAGTAACAGGAGAGGAAAGCCAGGTTTTTTATTCTCCGACTGCCGCTCACATCTGCTTCGCACTAATGGCCCAATCTGGTTTTCTCTTTCAAACGTCACACCGGCGCACTGTAAACACACATATATCACAATCTGTACGCTGCAATACACTCCAAATATAACCAGGAGTACTTGGGAAACCATTCCTTTTACAGGCGCCTAAATACCGGGTTTTTACTCGGTAAATATACGGTAATAATAATAGTGAATATATAATATATTCACCGAAGACCTGGTAAGAACAAGGAAAGAAACAAGTAAGTAAACAGTTTCTGTTTACTTACAAGGTAGATTGTAATGTTTCACTTTCGTAATATTTCAGAACCTACATACTAAAAGTTGGTCTTTATTGTGTTGGAAAGGGGATATTACTAATCTTAGTTTACAGTTTATTTACCTGGTAAATACTTTACCTAATATTTCTGCTCGTCTATCTCTGTATATAATTACTCAATCATTTACTGCATGCACCTGGAAAATACCTAGTGTTTCTGCTGTGGTATCTATATTTACCTGTTTATTACCAATAGTAATAACATAGAAATACACTGTATTTAAGATCTCTCTCCTCACTCACCAGTGTAACCATGGCGACGCACCCCCCTACCTAAAAGAACTACTCACCCCACTGACCTCAACACGATCCCTCCGTTCTACCCACTCATACCGCCTCCTCCTTCCCCGGACTAAGCTCAGCACCATGGGTGATCGGGCCTTCTGTTCTGCTGCCCCTCGTCTGTGGAATGTCCTCCCTGACCATCTGAGGGCTCCACAGACGACTGACACATTTAAAAAAGGACTT
>VRLP01004619.1:0-5000 GCA_009660295.1 Lophius piscatorius
CCCGTTTCCCCCCCCCCAAAAACCCACCCACACACACACACCCACAACCAGCCAACACCCCCCCCCCCCCCCTCCCCCCCCCCCCCCCCCCCCCCCCTGACCTCGCTAGGCTGGACTCTCCTCTCCCTTCCTCGGACGTTCCCAGACCTCCGGAGCCCCCGGGCCTCTTAGTCATAACAAGCCGAGTTCAGGGCACTGTAACCCGGGGGCACGAGGCGATATCTCCACTCCCACAGACCCACAGACCCACAGACAGTCAGACAGACAAGTATGTTGGCCACCTGGGCTGGGGTCAGATCCAGGCCACCTCAGACTTTAATGGGGTTCTACGGGTGAGCCCGCTGAGATGGTTAACAGTCGGAACCGTCCGTTACTGTTTGCTGTCTTACATGGACCTGGTTCAAAGGTGCTGCTCTGCAAAAGTTCTTTCAAATGTTCATCTGGTATCAGTGGGTTTTTTCCTTCCTCTGGTCCTTTGTCTCTTTAAAGTCATCTCATGACGCAGGACCTTTAGAGACATTCTGGACGGAACCGTCTTGGACCTGTGAGAGAACATGAAGCCTGACGTTGGCCCAGTAGTTTAACTGGTTCTGCCCTTCTTAAGAACAAACAGTACCAGACTGTGTATGTGTGGAGATCCATGGAAGTGATTTTGACTTATTCTGACTCTCAGGAGCTAATAAATATAAAACAGAACAGAATAGAATAGAATAGAATAGAATAGAATAGAACAGAACAGAACATAATAAAATAAAATAGAGCAGAATAGAATAGAATAGAATAGGATAGAATAGAATAGAATAGAATAGAATAGAATAGAATAGAACAGAATAGAATAGAACAGAATAAAATAAAAAAGAGCAGAATAGAATAGAATAGAATAGAATAGGAAAGAAAAATACAGAATAAAATAGAATAGAATAGAATAGAATAGAATAGAATAGGATAGACTAGACTAGAATAGAATAGAATAGAATAGAATAGAATAGAATAGGATAGGATAGGATAGGATAGAATAGAATAGAATAGAATAGAATAGAATAGAATAGGATAGAATAGGATAGGATAGGATAGGATAGAATAGAATAGAATAGAATAGAATAGAAAAGAAAAATACAGAATAAAATAGAATAGAATAGAATAGAATAGAATAGAATAGAATAGAATAGAACAGAATAGGACAGAATAAAACAGAATAAAACAGAATAGAATAGAATAGAATAGAATAAAACAGAATAAAACAGAATAAAACAGCATTACTCAAAATGTAAAACCTGGTAATCTGCTCTGGAGCTTGGGGTGTGTGTGTGCGTGCGTGTCGTGTGTGTGTGTGTGTGTGTGTGAGAGAGAGAGAGTAGGCCTACTAATTATTCAACGAAACTATGGAGTTGGAGTAAAATGTTGGGTTTGGACTGACGGTATCTTCGCTGTTATAACATGTTTTCTACACAGTTAACATTTTGTGTTTAGTTTAAATGTTCATTATGAGAAAACTCACATTTAATACCACATCTTCCTCCCTTTTATTCTTGTTTTCTGCGAGGTGAATCTTTGCACCGGCATACCATTTTGATTTCAGACAACATTCAAAAACACGTCGTTTTGAGCAGAATCCCGTTCCGTAGGTCATAAAGGTCATGTCAGCTGATTCAGGTCTAAGGAACCCAAATGTTCCCACATAACAAACTAAGTTAACTGGAAGCACTGATTCCTGTTGATGTGGTTGAGCCGTCCCTCCCTCACGTTTTGATTACACTGAAGCATCACATTTTTGGTGGGGGTCTCCGTGTGTCACAGAGGGTCCCAACAACCCTCTCCACACAAATCTAACTCTCAGCTGGATGATTTTATGTATCGCATCAAAGTCATTTCTCTTAATATTACCTCTTACTGCCAATGAGAGCGCTTGAGTCAAAGTGTGAGGTGGTTTGGGCTCCTGCTCCAGGATGTCGTGTGGATCTTCTGGGCCTGAGGAACATTTAACAAAAGCTTCATTCACATTTAGTTTAACTTTAATCCGTTTGTGTTAACATGCTGTGAGGTGGTTCATATTTGTTGAAGCAATAATCAAGTGATGACAGAGTCAGAGTCAGAGTCAGAGTCAGAGTCAGAGTAGATGCAGCCGTGATTCATAAGGAAGGCTGGTCCCTGTGACATCAGAAGTTCTGTGGAGTGTATATGAAGAAGAGATGTAGAAGGTGGTGAGATGAATGGGGACCGACATGCAGACCAGCATGGTGGTCAGACTCCACACCTCCATCTCATCTGAAAACCTGCTGGTGAGGAGGCTGGCAGTGATGAGGCACACGTTCATCCTGGTCATGCATGATCATGCAGAGATGTTCACACAGTCTGAATCCCAGCCTGAAGAAGTTTTGTCCTCCTGATCTTCAGGTTCGGTTGATGATCTCAGCCTCTCTTCTCAGCAGCTTTAGTAGTTGAATGAGTGAGAAGAAGGGTCAGCCTGCTTACGGGGTCCTCTGAGGGGCTGTCATGAAGATGTTCGGAGGCCTTGGACCAGCTGATGGAGCTGATGTCTCAACAGCAGCTTTACACTGGAAGCTGTGGGCACACAGACACATTCACACATCCACACTAGGCAGGCACTGTGAACTCGCGCCAACTCTGCCTACGTGTCCGTGAACGCGTGTGTCCACGGGGGTCAATGCTGGCACACGTTCATTCATCCATCAGTCCTAAGCGCTTATTCTGCAGGATCATGCACGCAATGCAAAAAGAAAAGAATCTCTCTCTCTCTCTCTCTCTCGACCAGAGAAGACTCACGTTGGTTTACTAATTGCCAGACAAATCGCCCGCGCGCTAGTTTTTTTGCCATGCCCTCGTTGCTGCCGCGTTGCTAGAGAAATTTATTATTCCTGAGAGCTCGAGGAGCCGAGGAGGTCACGGTGCAGGAGCGCGGGCTGCGGGGGGAGGTCGTCACGAGAGATATATGGCTGCCAGTCTGCGCCGGCGTGTGTTTGCGTGAAAGAGAGCGCGTGCGCCTTTTCAAAGCAGACTAATATTAAATGAGACGTCCGAATAATGTTTGCCAACTTTTATACCTTTATACAGTTATACATTTTTATGCAGCTGTTGTGGCGAGTGTTTGTCCAAAAGGCAGCGGAAGTAGCTTTAATCTTTAACGACACGGAAACATTAGTTTGAAATTAAATTCAGTCCATTTACGCAAAAGAAAACTTATGAAGAATAAAATTAAATGTAACATTTACAGGGAAAATAAGCCTCTTGAGAATTCTTTCTACAAACAAACAAAGTAAAAAACATCTCACACAGAACATGAGAGACCACCTCTTCATTCACCTTCTGACTGTGACGACCCCACGTCTCACTCCTTATTCAGATAAACGCCTTCTACTATTTTACTTTTCTGCCTTTTCTCGGCAGTAAGTCATCAGTGAGTCTTTGTCGATGTGTAATTAGTTTTCTTTGCTGCGGAGGGATCCTGCTGTTTGATGCCACATCACGTTAATGAAGAGCAGAGGGCCTACAGTGGGACGCTCCCACTCCTGTTTGTTAGCGCAACTCTCATATCCGGTGGATGGGCTGATAAATAGGCTTCAGTTGGCGGAATGACTAATTACAGAACATTAGTCCGGTTCGGGCTTATTGATGCTTAAACGTCCCCTCTGCCCCTCTTTGCCTTTTACTTATCGATATCCCACAGACAAGGACGGAATCATTGCGTGGACACACAATAACATCCTGTGGACAGTAAATACGACACACACACACGCACACACACACACACACACACACACACACACAGTGTTTCTCTTTCAAACGATGCGGTCTCGTGACTCCTTACGGAAATGATGAAGGAGACATAAATACAAACGTCACTGCTTTTTATTCCCATTTAAATTCAACAAATCTCGACACATCTGTGATTATTACTTGTTAAAGCTGCATATTTAATTTGTTCCCATGTTTAGAGAAAAACAGCCTTTAATAAATGAAGACAACCTGCTGCAATCACGGATCACATCCGGTACCGGAACATAAACATGTTCGAGGCTCATTTTTCACGTGTGTTTTCAGGGAAGTCAGTCGGATTTAACCTACATGTCATTCCTTCACATAGTGACATCACAGCACCACATGTGAGAATGTGAACAGAACCAGAACCAATCACATGTGTCCAAACACATTTTTAAATAAATGTATATATTACGCGTGAATTGTGATTAATTCCTGTATTTGATTAAATGTCATTATCTCAACTGTGAAACCTTCACATAGAAAAGAGTTCAAACGTTCCGCGGGCGCCCGCGCGCCATCATCAGTGACCTCGTGATTCAGTTATAAACATGAATATAAGGCACGTTAATATAATTCAGACCTGATCAAAGTTCCGTCTGTATATTATTCCACGTGTTAAAAGGAAGGCCGAGTTTTCAAAGCAAGTGTGAAAATAATGTGTAAACGACGTTTTCATGAAGAAATCCATCAATTCAGACTCTTTCATTAAAGCCCGGATGAATAATAAAAATATGTTACTTGTCATTCATTCGTCACTCTTACACATAAGATGAAGTGGTTTGCTGCCAAAACGTTTGTGCGCGTCCAGTAATAAAGGATGATAACAAATCAACTGTGCAGTTTGTCCCACTCATAAAATAAAACAGCCACTCGTTAATATGAAGCCGGTAACGGCTCCGATCATTCCCGCTTCTTCAGCCGTTAACGGCTCCGATCATTCCCGCTTCTTCAGGTTGTTGTCAGGTCCAGAGGTGTCAAACGTTTGAAGTGTAATGGATTCATGTAATGTAACTGTAACCCAGCAGCCTCTTATTTCCCTGTCGTGAGTGACAGCTCAGAACCTCGGAGCATCAGAACATGAGACGTGCAGACAGAAGCCCGCTCTTATTAGACAAATATCAATTACGGATCATTTTCCCCTCACAATAATAAAACCACAGAAATGATCCCGCTCGCGCTCACGGTGGCGTTTTCGGGACAATGAGTGACGCGCGCTGGTT